>VIIQ02000387.1:0-26308 GCA_007449985.2 Desmodesmus armatus
GGCTTGAACTGAGTGAGAGTGTTGGGTCTCCTCAGCAACGGTTGCTTGTAGTGTTGCCGTCTGTGACGGCAGCCGCTGCCAAGAGCTCAATAAATTAGCCAGGTGGGAGTGCTTGGGGCGGGACGAGATGGCGAAAGGGGCTGCTGCACACCACAGAGCTGTTGTGCTGACCCCCCCCCCCCCCCCCCCCCCCCCCCCACCCCCCCACCCCCCCCCCCCCCCGCCCCCCCCCAGCCGGCACACTGGTACTTGACTGCCCTGCAGCCCCGTGCCCCCCCCCTCATGCCCCCACTATCACTACCACCACCACCACCACGCTCAATGCTACAACGCACCATCCCACTGCACGCATCAGCTGCCCGACTGCCATGCCTCTGCTGGATCCAGGCCCAGCAGCCTGAGGGCATCTGAGCAAGGCAAGCCCCCCCCCCCCCCCCCCTCCTCTCCCCAACTGCTACCAAACATCACCCCACTACAATAGCCAGCTGTGCTCACCTCTACTGGGTCCAAGCCAAGTACCTAGGGCCAGGGCATGTGACTCCCCCCCCCCCCCCACACCCACACACACACACACACACACACACACACACACACACACACACACACACACACACACACACAGGGGGGGGGGGGGGGGGGGGCATGTCCTTGTAGGACTGTTCAATGGGATGGTATAGGATTGCTTGCATGTGACTCGCATGTAATCCATATGTTCAACACACACATCTCCTGACACACAACTGCAAGTGAACCCACCCACCCACCCCACCCACCCTGAATGCCAACTGCTACCACACATCGCTCAACTGCAATGATCAGCTTTGCTCACCTCTGCTGGGTCCAAACCAAGTAGGGCGAGGGCATCTGCAGAGTGCGCCACCAACTGTGTCTCTCGCAGCGGTGTGGGATTCACCAGGGAGTAAATGGCGCCCCTCACCTGGCGCACCCCCCGCTGCTGTGACTCATCCACAGGCAGCTCTTGCAGGACTGTGTTGTCGAAGTTGAGGGCTTCCAGAGAGACCATGCTGCTGCTGTGAAAGGTTCAAATCGATGTCAGAGGCGCTAACGATTGACGGGTGGTAAGGAGAAGGAATGCAGTTTGGATGGATGAATGGATGTGATCAGCAGCAGGCAAGCTTGACGCCGCCTCTTATGCCAGCGTATGCAGTTGTTGCAGCTCGTGTAATAAAACTGTGGATGCGGTCAAAGGAGACCAACTACGAGTGATGGTGGGAGCCGATTTGTCATCCCGTTCCAGTCAACCAAGTCAACAGGTCCACAACTGCAGTGTGCACCAGGCTCAGCCTGGCTGAAAGCCTTTGCCAAGATGTTTGTTTGTGGTGTAATAGCATGTCTGCGCTCTTTTCAGGCCAACCAGGGGCTGACCTGTCCCCCCCCCCCCCTCCTGCTGCTGGCTGCAGTATCTTTCGGGTCCTCTGGGCCAAAGCCTGCCAACTGCATGCAGAAATGCACTTGTGTGTTTGTGGCCTGGATCGCGGCTGCTCTATTACTGTGTTTGTGTCTGGCCTGTGCGCCTTGCATGCTGTTTAGCACTGTTGTGGTTGAAGATTTGCCACTGTTGTGTTTGTATTCGTAGCCTGCAGCATTGCTCTACTGCTTTACCACTGTGTGAGTTTGAAGCTGGCCTGCGCGCCTTGTATGCAGCTGTATGGCGACTGCCTTGCATGCCTCCATGCATATACGGTACATACTTACACACCCTGCAAGCTGCTAGACACTGGGACTGACACCATAGCTGCATGTAGACACTGCAGCTCAACTACTGCCTGGATCGTTGCCAATGTGCCACCTTGCCTGAGCATCTGTCGGGCCTGCACGCCCTGCTTGCCATTGCGATTGGGAGCGTGCCCCTGGCTGTAGCATGCAGTCCTGCTCTCTGCTGTATGTCAGGCCCTGCTCAACGCAATGCTGTGCTTTCACAGGCATTTAGAGTTTAGAGAAGTCTGTTACAAACACCTGCTGCGCAGTCACTGCCATATCACCCTAGTTGCATCATGTCTGCAGCAAACCATCCACAGGAAGGCGGAGGGGCACATAACTGCACACACACATACATCAGATGGGTTGTAACACACCCCAACACAACAGCACCCACAGCGCTGCAAAGGCACCAGCCCAGCACTCGCACATGCAGAGTGTGAACAGCGCTCGCTCACATGCCCCAGAATCATGCACAAGTGCATGTGTGGCGAGGTGCTGGGCAGTATTGATATCTGCCAGCACTCAATACCCAGGATAAGGATGTGCAGGCGAAGGGACACCAGAACACATGCACAGCAGCGAATCTCACCACTGCAATCACACATGGGTATAGTACTGACTCAGTACATGCAGCTACTGCATGCGAGAGGCTGGTTCTGAATGAGGTTTTGAACAGTGGCCCAGATCATCCACCTGCACTTTCAAGGCCGCGCACCAGCACACCGGCAAAGAACCACACACCCACATACACATGCACTTCGTAATCCTCGATGCTGGGGTGAAAACTGGGGACAAGGGGCGTAGGTAGGCACTTTCTCACTGCCGCAGGGGGACAATATCGCTGGCAGGGCAGCGCCAAAAGACACATACCACATACACATGCTAGGGACGGGTGCGCAATCCATATTGGCGAAGCGTCAAGTCAATCAAAGTGCAGAGGGTAAAAATACACAGGGAGAGTCAAAGAAACATGCTCATGCAGCCCACCCAGCCGCAGCCACAGAGCGCTGCAAAGAGGTGACAGGACCAGCAGCAAGCTGAACGCTATAAGCCTGCACACGCGCGCCCCCTGAGAGGCGCCCGCAACCTCGGCAGCTGGGGAGCTGCTAATAAACATTCCCAAACCTATAGCGCCCAGAAGCGCTATCACGCCAGCGGCAGAAGCAAGAGTGCACCAGTGCCACAAGTACTGCCGCCGCTGTGGTGATTGGCAGCAGCTCAGTGTGGGAACACCACTGGCTCGCTGGCCAGGGAGCTTGCTGTGGGGATGCGTGGCTGCCACCGGGAGGGGAAGTTCTTGCCGTCACCCACGATTGGGCGCTCAGGCACGCCCACCTCTGGGAACAGGGGATCTTGCCGCCCATCATCTGCACAGGGGGAAAGCAGCAGGGGAAGCAAGAGTAGGAAAACGAGGGTCAGAAACATGCCTCTTGCCATGCACTTTGCCGGCCAACATTCTCAGGAGAGGACTGGGTGAAGGGGTGCAGCGGCAGCAAAGCGGCTGTAGGCTCAGTGAGCAGCCTGCAGACGGTCTGGCACAACATGCGTTGAGAGGGTGGTGTGGCTGTGCTGCGCAAAATGATGCTGAGAAAATGATGCTGATGGCCAGACTCGAATGCCGTTGGGGTGCGCATCTAGGCTGAGGGGGTGATGCTTCTTGCTGCAAGACAAGCGTGTGCTGAGCAGCGTGGTGTAAAAACCGTACACCATGTGCAAGGATCCTGCACCACCAGTCCCCCCCCCCCCCCCGGGTGCACAAGCTGACATCCAGCAAGGTGCCAATATCTGTTCATTGCTGCGCGCCACGCACACACCCGCCCTCAACCCCACCACAAAAAACACTCACTGTGGCATACTGGTATGTGGGGCCGCATGCATCATAGTAGTGCTTGCCCTTCTCTGCGTAGCGGGGGTTCTCTGCCAGGTTGTCACCATAGGCACGTGCGCGGGTGTCCAGACTGTGGTGCAGGACAGCAGCAGCAGCAACATGCAGGACACAGGGTCAGCACAGGCCTCATCGTGGAGCGACATGCAGGACACGAGGTCAGCACATGCCTTATGTGTGCAGGACACAAGGTCAGCACAGGCTTCATGGTGGGGGATGATTGCCAGCCGCCCCTTGCTTGCAGACATGGTTCTGGTGCTGGCATGGAGCTTGTCCTGATGTGGGCCAGCCTGCAGGCAGCCTCTTTGAGGCGCACGGGGCTGTGCACATGCAGCAGGGATAGCAGGCTGGGAATGCTGTTGCAGCTGATTGGAAAGGCAGTAGCAAAACAGGCACTTGCTGCGTGATGCCTGCTGGAAGCAGCAGACCACTGTGCTGGGATGCAGACACCAGTGAGCACCAGCAGGCCAGCAGCATGACACCTCGGACAGGCAGGGACTGCAAGGGAAGTACTTACGCAATGTCAGCTGCTTTCGTCAAGTGCCTGATGGGTGTGTAGACAGCCAGGCCGCAAGCAATGCCCACCATCGCGTACAGGGGGTAGTTCTCGACCTGTAAGCGATCAGGGCCAGACCAGCACAAGTGAGACACAATCACACAAAATCAACCTGGTATCAAGCACTGAAAGCATCCCGGCAGCCTGCTGCTGCTCCGAAAGCCTGAACACGATCTGCTGCAGCAGCAAGGCTGGTTTCATGGTGACTGCTGTTTGGACTTGTTGGCCAACGTTGAGGTAGGGTGGCTGGGCTGGAACCTGACGCGGAAGCTCAAGAGTACCAGCACAGATGCTAATTGTGTGTTTCGACGGATGCCGCTGGACGCTGCCCCGGCTGCTTGGTAGGGCCACCAACCATGCTCACCAGTCCAAAGAAACGGTAGAACAGGCTTGGGTTACCGATGGGTGCCATTGCTGCTGGTGATAAAGAAGAAGTGCCGGAGAAGGAGTCCTGAGACTTGATGTTGTTTGCACTTGTAAACACTGTGAACTGTGTTCGACTGTGGCGTTTCGACGGGTTGGCGTCTATTTACCCCCCTCGGTGCCACTTGTCTGTAGCGACGTGTACTAACGTTACACGTGTCGTAAACCTAGCGCCGAGGCGTGGATTGCCTTTGAAACGCTGCATACTTTCTTGGAACAGCGTAAAAAGCTATGGCCCGGCCAACACGACCAGCCAGGGCTCTTGGGCACAAATCAGGTGGTGTTGTGCCACGTGATGGGGCTTTGTCTGCCCCTCACAATTCAGTGTAAAATGACTTATTTTGATGCATATTGAACTCCACTGATGTCACCGCACCCTTCAGAGTGCTGTTCACATGAAGTCATGGTCATGTTGATCCTTGGCCTTTCGGACCCGCCTTTTGATCCAACAGCCTGGCAGAGTGCCGTTTGCAACAGCCTTCACAACTCACGCACGTCAGACACTCTAATCTAAACAAAGGAATCTCTTGAGCAGACAACAAAGAGCTATCACCCGTGATTCCTCGATGTCTGAGAAGTAAACCCCAAGGCCATGTACCAGCAGGGTATGTCAACCGCTGCCAACCAGCGTACAGTCTCCGTTCCCGCCTCATCAATTGTTTGTTACCATCTCGCTTGGCCGCTGCAACAGGCAGCTCTGGTGTGTCCTTCAGCAGCTGAGAGTCTCCCTGCACCTTCCTGTAAATCCCACCTGAGACCATTTCTTTCTTCGGTTTTATCTTACTGCAAAATGGCGATCAAGTAAGAACACGATCACTGCTGCTCCCATATGTCCGTGCTGGTACAGTCACCCACCTTCCGTCTCGTGCCCCAAAGGCGCCTACGGACGCAACACACGGCGCAAACTGCTTCCGTGGTCATTGAGTTGATCTGTCGTAGTTGTGCAGCAGCCTGGTTGGCTGCACGCATGCAGTCCTTGATCACCATACTGCCTTTCACCCTACCACACCCAGCCTGCTACACATATACTGCAGGAATAGGCCTGCAACGAGATCCATAACCTCTACTTACCTCAATGTATCGCAGGGTGATGTCCTTCAACATCCGCACGTCTGCAATGGACGAAAAGGATGGTGACAACTGCTGGGACAACAGGAAGGCAGTGGTGGCCAGCATCGTGGCAAACCAGAAGCCTGTGGTGTGCGGCATGCAGGTGAGCAATGAAGTGTGTGTGTTGTTTCAGTCCCCCCCCCCCCCCACCCATTCGGCCCTCTCCTCTTGTTGCCAGCCCTCGAACTCCACCCTGAACCATCAGAGCTTGTCTCAACCAGCCTCCTCGCCCCCCCCCCCTCCTGTTACACATGAGAGCCTCACCCGCACCATGACTACGTGCCCAAGTGGCGCCCGTCACACGGCAGATGCATGGCTCATTACAGCAGCCACCCATTAACCCCCACCCCCCATCTTGTCCCAACCCTCAACCCCCAGCCCATACCTTCAGAACGTGTCGCCCCCCCCCCCCCCTTTGTTTCACACCCCCAGGAGCCCCACCTTCACCAGGTTGAGTACCTTGCTGCCAACCTGCCTGACTACGGCTGGGTGGGTGAGGGACGCAACCCCGTCATCTTTGGACTGGGCGAGGAGGTGAGCGGGCGATGTTTGTGTGTGTGTGGGGGGGGGGGGGGGGAGGGTTTAGGATAGTGGGGGGGGGGGGGGGGGGGGGGGGGGCAACCCTGTCATCTTTGGACTGGGCGAGGAGGTGAGCGGGCGATGTGTGTTTCACATGATTTGCAGCCAGCCATGCCAATTGTGTGTGTCTGAAGGGAGGGGGGAGGGGGGGGGGCAGGGGGGTGTTGGGGGGGGGGGGGGACAGCAACCAGCCACTGCTGTTGTGGAGCAGCATGTCTAGGAAGCAGAGCTTCGTAAAGAGACTGCGAAGGAGGGGTGGTTGAAGCAAGATGCAAAAGATGCAGGGTGCTTGGGACAGGGTGGTGTCAGCTGCAACTGGCAACACCAGAGAGAAGTAGCACCTGCAGTTGCAGCAGAGCGCCATTGCAGATGCAAACCAAACAGCACATTTGGTCGGAGAATAAGGATGTTAAACACATGAGTTACAACCATCAAGTGCATGTCATGACGACAGGATGTGCTGACAGCATCTTTGTAAGTGCACTTCATATGACAAGTTTGAAATAAGGTTCTGTCCCTCTGCATATCGTCCATGTTCTACACACTGCGCACTGTGTGTCTCACTCCTATGACCTTGACAGCCACTGTGCACAGCAAAACCTGTGCTGCACACCTGAGTTATGCACACCACCACCACTGCTGCTGCTGCTGCTGCTGCTGCTGTTGCTGCTGCTGCTGCTGCTGCTGCTGCTGCTGCTGCTGCTGCCTTGTTTTCCCAGCACTGTGAGTACAACCCCATCTTCTACGACAAGACCCAGGTGGAGCTCATCAGCAATGGGCAGTTCTGGCTATCTGACATGCCCGAGGTGTGTGATAGGGCCCGCGGGGGGGGGGGGGGGGGGGGGGGGGGGGGGGGCAGAAAGGAAGGGGGTCCGTAGCTTGGGTTGGGGGCGGGGAACGAACAGCATGTGTCAAATGGGAGGGGGGGGTTCGTAGCTTTGGGTTGGGGGCGGGGAACGAACAGCATGTGTCAAAGGGGGGGGGGGATCCGTAGCTTTGTGTTGGGGGAGGGGGACGAACAGCTGATTCAAGGGGTGAAGAATGGGGCCCGGGGGAGTGGGGGTGGGGGGGTGCAGGAGTGGGGCCAGGGGCGGGGGCACAGCCTGCTGGCCAACAGGGGGAAGGGGTACCGGGTGGAGCTTATCAGCAACAGGCAGTCATGGCTGCCTGACATGCCCGAGGTGCGTGTAACAATGCATTGAGGATTGAGAAGGGAACGGTGCGCAGGGGGGAGGGGGGGTGGGAGTGAGGGCAGGGGCAGGGGCAGGGGCAGGGGCAGGGGCAGGGGTGTAGCAGGAACCAACCTGTTGTCCAGGGGGATAGAGGAACATGTGTCGAGAGAGGTGTCATGACGTGTGTGTGTGGGAGGGCAGTGGGTAAGCAGGTGTTTTGTTAGTGTAGAGCTTTCACTTGTATGGAACATACCTGCTTGGCCGGCACTGTGTAGATTCATGTGATGAACAGTGTGCTGTGCTGTGCTGTGCTGTGCTGTGCTGTGCTGTGTTCAGTTGCCCAACACTCGCTTCGATGGTGCTGCCTTCCCCAGGATCTGTGTGTATGCCAGGTGGGTATTAAGAGGAGAGGGGAGGGGGTCAACAGCAGCAGAGCAGCCCGTTTGCGGCAGCAGCAGCAGCAGCAGCAGCAGCAGCCGCCGCAGCAGCAGCGTTGGGAGCAGAAGCAGCCCAGTGCTAGAGCAGAATCGACACTTCACAAAAGTGCGGGGCATGGAGGTGGGGGGCGGGGGAGTACAGCGGTAGCAGCAGTAGCAGCAGCAGCAGCACTGAGCAGCAGCAGCAGCAGCAGCAGCACGGAGCAGCAGCAGCAGCAGCAGCAGCAGTTCAAAGGGTATGATTTGTGAGCGTCAGCAGACACCCACAACAGGACAACAGCTGCGTTGGCGACAGCAGCATGGTGGTAGCAGCGACAGGCAGGGAAACAGGCAGGGAAACCAGCAAGAAAAAACAGCAGTAGTGCAGCAACGGTCGCAGCAATGGTGATGTGCCAAACGGTGCATGACGGCAAACATGCATTTGCTTCAAACAAACAGTACTGCTGGTGCTGCTGTTGCTGTTGTTCCCAGGCTGCGCAAGCTGGATGATGGCAAGGAATTCACATTCATCAACACACACTTCGACCATGAGGGTGAGAGGGGGGGTGGGGGAGCGGTGGGGAAAGGGGGGGGGGGGTATGCATGGTTTATGGGCAGCACAGGCGACCAGTCCTTGCAGGGATCACAGATGAGGGTGGCAGCCACCACCACTAGTTGAGAGAGTTTACAGGGGGGGGGGGCGCTGGCCATTGGACGTGCTTTGGTGTGTGCTGGTGTGCTTGTGAGTGTTGTGTTGCAGTGTGGTGTGGTGTCAAGTTTGATGTGCTGAGCCACTGTTGTGCCATCAGCAACTCTCTGGTCTGATCCTCAGTGATTGGTTTCCTTCTGTTTCGTTCTGCCATCTTCGTGATCATCATGATGATGACCAGTGAATGGCTGGCATGAGCTCTTGAGCTTGATAGCTACAAGTGTAACTTTGATCTGATTTTTTTTGCCTTGATATGCTGAGCCCCTGTTGTGATGTGCTGTGCCATGCTGTGTGCTGTGCTGTGTGCAGGTGAGGAGTGTCGTGTGAAGTCTGCCAAGTTGATCCTGGAGCGCCTGCAGGAGATCACTGGGGGAACACCCTGTGTGCTGGTGGGGGACCTCAACGCAGGTGAGAGGTGGAAGGTGGTTGGGGCTGGGCGAGGGGGGGGGGGCTTCTTGGTGGACCCACCTGCGTTCAACGCAGCTGTGGCAGCTACCCCCCCCCCCTTTCTCCGCTCCACCTGCTGCGCAGAGCACTCAACCTGGTGCGCCCGTTGGGTGATGTGGCTGCCTGTGTATCACTTCCACTGCAATCACCCCCCCCCCCCTGCTGCGCCACTCTTCCCAGGTGCTGAGACGGAGTGGTACCGTGTGTTGAGTGGGGGCCTGGCAGACTCCACTTGCATTGACGGCTGCTGCACTGCTGAGGGCCTGCCCCCCCTCCCCCCCCCCCCCCCCACACACACACACACACGCACACACCACCACCACCAGCATCACCATCATCACCAATTGCCGCGCTCCCCCTGCAAAGCAGATTGCAGAGCTCGGTATGCCAAGTGTTGGTGTGACTACATATGCCCCCCCCCCTTTTGCTGCACCACAATGTCGTAGGTGCTGAGACTGAGTGCTACCGTGTGCTGAGTGGCGGCCTGGCAGACTCCACCTGCATTGATGGCTGCTGCACTGCTGAGGGTCTGCTGCCCAACGGCACATCAACCTTCTGCGGCTTCAACGAGGACATCGACAGCGTCATTGTGAGTGTTGGAGGGGGGGCGGGCGACAGGGAGCCGGGGGGGGGGGGGGGGGGCACTGAGCAAAGAGGGGGGATGGGATACCAGACGTGCAGGTTCAGCAGCTCCACCAGGGGGGGGGGGGCTGGAGGGCCAAGGGGAGGTGAACGGGGAGGGGCGGATGCTAAAATGACAAGTTAACGTGGGCGATGGGCACTGACAGCGGCACAGTGGTGGTGTGTTTAGGTGCCTTGCATCTGGGCCAAGTTGCTGCTTCTATGTCACACTGCACTGCAGTAACATTCGTTGCGCAATCATGACTGTTGTATGTCACACTATGCCGAGTTTCACCCACCATCTGTTGATGTTCCCCCCCCCTCCCTTCCCCTCCAGGACTTTATCTTTGTTGGCCAGGGAGCCACTGCCACCAACTTTGGTGTGGTGCCTGACAAGCAGCCCAACGGATGCTGCGCAAGCGACCACAAACCAATCATGGCAGAGGTGACGGTCTGAGGGAGACACTACCACCAGCAGCAGCAGCAGCAGCAGCAGCAGCGTCGCCAGCCACAGCGGCAGCGGGCAGCACCAGCTGTGCTGGTTGAGAGCCTCGGGCCAAGTAATGTTGTCTGGTGTGTTGTGCATATGGGTTGCTATGCTGATAGAGTGATGACGTCAGACAATCAACGACCTGATATGCAAGTATGCAGGTGTTACCTCCCATGTATGCCATCCTGCGGCACACAGCACCCGTGAGAAACCGGGCTGGTGGTGGTGGAGGGGGGGGGGGGGTGGAAGCAGTCCTTGGATCAGGACCTGCCTCGCCTTGCTGCGGCAATTGTGTTGCACTCAACAGGTAAATGTGCAGCAAATTTGTGTATGGTCATTTGTGGAACCCAATTTGGGTGAAGAGGTGGGGGTGTTGGTGAGTAATACTCCACTGATCCACTTTTACCCGCTAGGCGGTACTCTCCACTCAGTGGGCTGCTGCTGAGCGGCATGGGACTCCCAGCCTCACCCCTGGGGTTCTGGACCAACCCTTGGATGGTTGGTGGGTGCATGGTTTTGGGTGGTCGTGGTTGGCAGTGGCAGATGTGTAACGTGTTACCGCAACAGTGTATGAGCTGCTGCACAGTGACTTTTGGCTGGGGCCCAGTTAATAAGAGAGTGGTGTGTGCAGCAATGGCTCATTGAGATGAGGACAGCACATGCGCAGTCACAGCACCAAGTGCTTCGCGAGCAACCACAGAGTTGTGAGTCTACTTGGCACCCGCGGGCGAGAGGGGGGGGGGCACTTGGGTATGTAACACTTGCATGCATTGCTGCTCAGTGACTGTTGCCTGCGGCCCAATGGTCGGTGGGGGTGGGGCTTGAGGGTGGGTGGGGGGGGGGGGGGGGGGGGGGGGGGGAGGGCAAGGGAGGGGGGGGGGCATGCACAAGATCTGGTGCCTGGAGAGTTGGAGGGCTTGCCTTTGTATCAGGAAGGAACAGCTTCACACCCCTTCAGCTTTCAAACACACTCAAACGTGCTGGGCGTGAACTGGATAAGGGCAAGGTGGGCATAATGATGGGCCATGCAACATCACAAGGCACTGTTGCTGTCTGTGCTGAAAAGGGGCGACTGTCAGATGAGCACTCTGAAGGTCCCAGACCCGGCTGTTGTTGTTTGAATACAGTGTGCCGCGTTTGGCTGTCTTCAATGCAGATCTGGAGACATTTCCAGCAAGCATCTTCCCAGCAATTTGCCGTCTGCAAAGCGAACAGTTTCCAGCCCTACTGTTGTGGCGCTGATCTGCAGCGAAAGTGCTTCTTCAAGACTCTCGGTGTCTCTCGTCGCGATTTGAAGCATCCTTCCAACATCATACAAGTATTCAGTCGGTACTGACGCACAGGGCGCGTCATTCAAAACTGCAGCAGCAGCTGCCCTACTGCTACTGCTCCCCCTGCTGGACAGCAACCCCAGCATGCCCACCTTCCACCCTCCCGAGTGGGTTAGTCAACCATGCCGCGTTGCAACTTTAGAGGTGCGTTGTTAGAGATTTTATGGAAGCATCAGCAGCTGGCGCTGCTATGTCATTTTGCGCAGCTTGTCTAAATGCCTTGGTTGGAGAGGGGAGGGTGGGTGGGGTGGGGGGGGGGGGGGGGGGGGGCTGTGGAGGCAAAGCAACAGTTATGACTGCCCTCTGTTCAACAGCTCAGCAGGGTGAACATACACGAGCATCTGCCCAGCCACGGTCAACCGCTTAGCAGTGGTCAACTTGCACAAGCATCTGCGCAGCCATGCGGGTGTTTGGCACCATGAGAAGGGGGGGGGGGGGGGGTAAGGGGTGCCACAGACGACAAAGTGTTGCCACCATAGAGCTTCGTTATCAAACACCTTAATGGGAGCATCAGCTGCTGGTGTGTCATTGTGTGCACCGCGTGTGATTGTCTTTAGTTAAGACGAAAGGGAGGGGGGGGGGGGGGGGGGAGGCTGTGGAGGCAAAGCAACCGTCATGAAAACCTCTGGTCTGCCGCTCAGCAGTGTCAATTTTTTTGTATGTGTGAGTGCAGGTTCAGCGTGAGGATGGCGCTGTACACACGCAGCCAGTGGACAAACAGGCCTACTACCTCTTTGGCAGGTGACTGGGGGGGAAGCTATGAAGGGGTTGTGTGCGGTTTGGGGTGGGGGGGTGGGTGGGGGTGGGTGGGGGGTGGGGGGGGGGGGGGGGGGGGGGTGGGGGGGGGGGGGGGCTGTGATTGGAGAAGGTGCGAAGGCGTCTTTGCAGCAGTTGTTGGCAAGGATTCCAAGCAGCAGCAGCATTAGTAGCTGCACCAGCAGCGGCATTACAATGGCACTGGCAGTACTACTGAGGTGCAGTTTTGCTGTTTGCTGTGCTGTGTCAACCTACGGACATGCTGTGCCATGCTGTGCTGTGTTGTGTTCAGGGATGACTCTGTGTGTGACATACCACTGGATCATGCCAGCTGTTCACGTCAACATGCAGCACTCTGCCACCACCAAGGTGTGTGTGTTGGGGGGGGGGGGGGGGGAGCGGCCCCATTGGGGGGTGGGGGGGGGGGGGGGGGGCAACCACACCCACAGCCACAGCCGCAGCACAGCCACACCTGGGCAGCAGCAGCAGTAACAGGAGCAGGGGCACCAGCAGCAGCAGCAGCAGCAGCAGCAGCAGCAGCAGGTGGTTTGGCAGTGTCAGCGTCAGCAGAGCACCAGCAGTCATGGCAGCTTTGGGTGCTGCTGCTGTTGTCGTCACCAACCTGCAGGTCTCTCGGGGGTTTTTTTGGGGGGGGGGGGGGGGGGGCAGCAGCAGCTGTGAAAGAAGTGCCATGTGCAGCAGCAGCTGTGAGCAGCTGTGAAGTATCGCTTTAGCTGTAGCTGCTGATGACACTCTGCCGTCGCACCATTCCAAGCCCCACAACCTGCTGGTGACGGCAGCGAATGTTTTTTATAACAAACCCTGCTGCAGAAGCTGACTGCTTTGTCTGCTGCTGCTGCTGCTGTTTGCGTGATGTGTTGCTGTTGCAGATGGCCGTGTCTTCCTAATAGACCTAGGCAGCACCCACGGCACGTTTCTTGATGGGGCACTGGTGAGACACGGGGGGGGGGGGGGTCATCGGGCGAAGAAGGGGGGTCCTAAGTGGGCGGGCAGCAGAGGCATTCCCCTCCATGAGCATGTAAGTTCAAGCTTGTTACTACCAGCACCACTGGCACCTACAGTTGTGCTTGTTGTCCCAGCCACTGTATCAGCCACATCTTTAGTCAGGGTGGAAGGTTTATTCTGCGTCTGAACCAAGTGCAGGGTCGTGGGGGAGCGACTTTGACACTGCCGATGTTCGGCTTTGCTGTGCCCCCTGATGCATTGCTGCTTGCTGCAGATGCAGAAGCACAAGCCGATGGTGTTAAAGAATGGTGTGGTGATAAAGTTTGCGCAGGGTGGGGCGACATACATCATGAGAGACGTGGAGTCAGCAGGTGGGGGGGGGGGGGTGGGGGGAGGGGGGGGGGGGCTGCGGGGGAGGGGGGGGGGGGTGCGCTACAGAGAAGGGGGGAGGGGGGGGGGGCGAAGGGGGGGGGGACAGATTCACCCCTTTTCTTGGGTAGATGTATGTGTGTCTATGTGGACTGAGCGGGCGGGTGTTTGCTGACAGCATCATAGGTTTTGGCGACATACATCATGAGAGATGTGGAGTCAGCAGGTGAGGGAGTGGGTGTGTCAGGGGTGGCAAGGGGGGGAGGGTGTAGGCTTGTTGTTGTTGTTGCCTGTGTGGTTTTGCTGAGCAGTGGGCAGCAGTGAGCAGCTCAGCATTGTACAGCGGGGGTATTTGCATCATGAGGAATGAGGGGTCAGCAGGTGGGTAGGTTCCATGCTAGGCGGGGGGGGGGGGGGGGTAGCGGAGGGGGAGGGGCCCTGGCAGCTGCAGGGTGGCAGGGATTACAGGGATCCCTCCAGGCTGCAAGTACGAGGATGGACAGACATACTCTACATGCCGAAAATCACCTGCTCGCGCTGCCGCTGCTGTTGATGTGGTTGTTTTTGACTCTTGCAGGTGAAACAGCGGCGGACTGAGGGGGTTGATGGTGGCGCCAAGCGTGGCGCTGCTGCCGCCGCTGCTGCTGCTGCCGCTGCTGCTGGCCAGGCGCATCCTGGCCTTGTGAGGGCCAGCCACCTGCTGGTGAAGCACAGGGACTCAAGGAGACCTAGCAGCTGGAAGGTAAGTAGTTTTGTTAGGAGGGGGGTGCGCTTGCGGTCTGATGCTTTGACAGAAGGGCTGTGTGTTGACAGACAGGATACTGCAGGTGACATGCACACAAAACGTGCATGTGAGGGTTTGGGGGGGGGGGGGTGCGTTTTTTTTTGTGTGTGTGTGTGGGGGGGGGGGGGGCTCCCACTCGATCACGCGGTCAGGCTGAGCGCCCGAGTGCTAAGGCCACCACTTGAGGGCAAGGTATGACACTGCCGCAACAACGCACACAGCAGCAGGCAGTTGCTCCAGGGGAGAGGCAAGACACTCCTCCACTGGCTCTAGGCCTCGCAGCACAATGACATGCCTCAGGCATTCTTATACTTACAACATCACTGCACAGCTATAGCACGCTATCGGGGCTCGTGCACATTGTCAGAGCACTCTTGCAATCATGGAGCTTTCACCTACCATAAGAAATAGACACTCCTGCCCTGGCGTTTAGCCTCGCAGCCTGTACGGTACATGCCACGCCTCAGGCTTTCTTATGCAACACAGCTGATGATTAGTGCTATCAGGAGTTGTGCGCATGGGCAGAGCATTGTATGGGCGTCCACCCACCAACAAAGATGTGAGAAGGAACAGAGAGGAAGAAACACTCACCATCCTCCTCACTTGGCCCCCTCTTCATGCACGTCAACTGTTCCTGTGGCATCAGCTGTTGAATAAGACTGCAGTGATCATGTGAGGTCATTAGCTGTGCTGTGCTGAGCTGTGCTGTGCCGTGGCGTGCCATGCTGTGCTGCTGCGTTGTCATGTGTCGTGCTGTGTTGCAGGAGAAGGTCATTACCCGCAGCAGAGAGGAGGCACTGCAGCAGATTCAGGTGGGGCTTGTGTGATAAGTGTTCTTGTTGGGGTGTTGGGGATGCCATTGAGGTTTTGCAATGCGAAGTGCAGCGTGTTCTGAATTGGGGGAGTGGTGATGTGCTGTATTTGTGTGATGCATCAGAAGCAGGTCGTTGCATTCAAGTAGTGGCATGACACGTGTGGGTGTTCTTGTCTGTCTTGTGCCGAGGTTACACAGTCACACACAGCAATGGATGTAGTGGTGGATTGATACCGTCATCTCTAGCAACGTGGTCCACAGCAGCACCAGCATATCCATGGCGTTGACTGCCTACACGTCACTCCATACTGATCTTGCGCAAGTATATAACACACACCTGCGCCCAAACAACAAGCAGCACAACACCATGTTCAAACACATCCTCCCGCCACCTTTCCCCAAACCCCCATAAGACGACACCCCCCCCCCCCCCTGGGCCTCCATGCTCCCCTTTTCTCAATCCCAGGCCCTCCGTGCGCGCATTGCTGCTGGTGAGGACTTTGCAACGCTGGCGTCCCAGGAGAGCCACTGCAGCAGCGCACGCAGGGGTGGAGACCTGGGCGAGTTTGGGTGAGTGATGTTGAGGGGGAGGGTGCGGTGTGAAGCGGTCAGCAGTAAAATGACTTATTTGAGCCTGCGGGATAAGTGTTCATATCATTGGAGACAGACAAAGGCTGTCCTGTTGGTTGTGCAGGCAGTTCAGGCATATTGGCTGCACACAACTAATGCGCTATACAGTCAATTTGTTTACTGACACCCTGTCCTCACACCCTTTGTCAATGTCTGCTGCTGCTGCTGCTGCTGCTGTCCTGTCAGGCCTGGTCAGATGCAGAAGCCCTTTGAGGATGCCACCTACTCTCTCGCTGTTGGTGAGCTCAGCCAGCCGGTGTTCACTGATCAGGGGTGCACCTCATACTCAGGACAGCGTGACAGAGGACGGGCGCAAGAACAGCAGCAGCCACACTGACGATTGCAGCGTTTGCTGCAGCTGCAGCGGTGGCAGCAACAGAAGCAGCACCTGCAGCCGGCGTTCACTGGCTCAAGGGCGCACCTCACACTCAGGAAAGCCTGACAGGAGGGATGGTACCAGCACAGACTGACGCGCAGCAGCAGCAGCAGAAGGAACGACCCTTCCTGCTGCTGCAGCAGCAGCAGGAGCAATCTTGTGCAACTATCAGTGCCATAGTGACTTGACCTGGGGGTGCTGCTCACCTCCGACAATATTGACCAGCAGAGCAAGTAGTGGCGGCAGTGGCTGTTGAAGTGACAGCAAAGACCACATGACCCACATCTTGGTGCAGCAGTTGTCCACATCAGATTGCCGCATCTTGTGTTGATGTTGCTGTGCGGACGTTGCTGGCTTCACGGTTGAGAGTTGTGGAAGTGTTGGCGACAGTTGTGAGGGTGGCGGCAGCAGTCTGTGTGGCGATGTATGTGGCCTGGAACTTCACCAAGGCTTGGGAATTCCTGAGCTTGACATGCTACACTGACTGGCAGCTGTTAACCACTCATTCACACAAATTTGTGTGAGTGCATCCTGCCAACCACCATAGTTAATGTCTGGCCCTGGCCTCCTGCTCTCGGTAGTCTCACAATGGGACTGTGCAGTGTGACTGCACAGTTGATGTATATGCCACTAATTGCGTGGCAGTACGGTTCAAGTACATGTGTTTTCAGCATGGTAAAAGCACACGTGTGCTCAGCACATACTGTGAGCCTTGAGTGCCCCTCAGCACACCCAGCACGATTGTGCTGACCTGTCTGGGCGGCTGCGGAAGGGGGTTGTGTTGGGTGAGGCTGTTGAAGATGGATAGTGCCACCCCTGGGCGGTACCCTATGGTTTGTGTGGTCTGCATATTGATCCAGCACAGCAGCATGTTGTCAGCGGTGCGGGCCCCGAGTTAGGGCCCATCAACCCCCTGGGCCCCAGGGGGCACACCAGCTGCACACCAGCTACTGTTGTCGTGTGCTCAGGCTGGGTTTGTGGATGATCTGTGGGCTGAGGTGCATGGAACCTTCAAGGGGTGGGTACCATGTGTGTATGGGCTATCTTGAGGGCACAGTACTGGAGACTAGGTATCGAGACAGTGTTCAAGGGCCCACGTACAAGCTTGTACTCTGACCAGCACAGTGCTCTCTTCAGTGGCAAAATCATCAAGATACGTATCTTGCTATATGTTGCCATTGAATCACTGTGTTCACGTACTCTGCTTGTGCTGCCTTGGGCTGCAACATGCATGTTCATGGCGGTTGGCACAGCTGTAACACATACTGTACCAGCAGTGCTCATAAGCTGGATGGCCATGTAGCTTTGGAACGTATCCATACCTTGTGGATTTTCGTTGTCCTGTTTGTGTGAGAAACGTCGATTTTTCTTCAGCCCGCCTGTTTCGATTTTGATACAGCTGCTGCAGTTGATCAACAACCTCATGTGTCCTGAAGCTATGCACGAGGTAACTGGACACGACATGCAACGGCAGCAGCGGCAGCTTGGGCCCTGGGACGTGATCACTGCTGTCTTGTGGTCGTTTCCAAGCCAAGGGATCGGTGAGAGCTGTAAACGTGCATCACTACATCTTTATCACCTGTAAGGATTCTGCTTGTGCGTCTTTGCCCTTGCAGCATGGCGAGGAGCCAGAAGCTGCACAGCAGGAGTCAGCACAGCCCTTGCTGCTCACTGAGCTGCCAGACCCCTGCCTGCTGTCAATACTACAGTTCTGTGCAACCGACGACCAGCGCAGCTTATTCAACGCGCCAGAGCTCACAGCAGACTGCACCAGGCAGCTGTGGTGGCTCTCAGCAAGGTCTCAGTGCAGCCTTACACACAAGTGCAGCAGGTCGATGGCGTGCTGACGTACCTGAGCAAGCACGGCCATCATGTTGACAGTGTTGATCTCATGGGCGACAAGAAGTGCCTTTCTTTTTCCGTCAGCTGCCGCCCAACCTACAGCTCAGCAGCCTGCACCTTGGTTGCTGTGGCCTGCAGCTGCGACCGGGTGATGGCTTCCAGGGGGCTGCTGCAGGATTGGCAGCCCTGAAGCAGCTTGATTTCCACAGATCTGCCTGCTGGATATCAGTGCAGGGAGGTGCTTGCAGCAGCCCTGCCTGCTGGGCTGGAGCACCTCAGCATCTATCATATGCGCCCCAAACTGCCAACGGTCGCGCTGCAGCGGCTGCAGCAACTCACCTACCTCAACTTGAGGAACGTTGGGCTGCAAGCTCCTGACGAGGCCACCCCTGTCCTGCAGCCTCTGCAGGCCTTGACCCGCCTGGTTGACTTGCGGCTTGAGTTTGGTGGGCGTACCGGTTGTTGTGGACTCAGTGTCACTGCCAGCATGCTGTCAGGCATGAAGCAGCTGTCACAACTTGAGCTTTCTGGAGGAATGTTGGCGGCAAAATACTACCACATGGCAGCGTCGTCAAGCACCTATGGCAGTTACATGGCTTCAACGTGGCAGGAACGCTTGGTGACTGTGGAGCCAGGCGCCCTGGCTGGCAAGACCCGGCTGCAGAGTCTGACCCTCTTCGTGATTGCCATTGCCGGTGGGTCGAGACAGCTGCTGCCCCTCCTGCAGCCTCTGCAGCAGCTGACGTCCCTGCGCTTGGCGGTCAACCCCGGCAGTAGTCAGCACGGCTTCCCCCCTGCAGCAGCCTACTCCGCCGTGACAGCCAGCACCAAGTTGCAGCACCTCGACCTCAGCTACAGCACGCTGCCGGCAGGCGCATGGCAGCACGTTTTTCTTGCTGGGAGGCAGCTGCCAGTCCTGCAGCACCTGGACATCTCCAAGGTCAACCTGCCAATGGTACACCCGCCCCAGCCCCTGCAGGCAGCCTCCTTGTCAGCTCATGCCCTGCGCTGGACACCCTGATGATGGATGACCTGCCGTGCAGCACAGAGGTGCTGGCCCGCTGACAGGGTTGAGCGCCCTGCGCACGCTCGGCATGCCCGCTGGAGACATCACATGGGAGGGACCTGCTGGGCAGGCGGTGTGTCAGCTGGCAGGGCTGAAGGCACTTCACTTGAGCAGCAGGACAGCGGAGGGGTCGCTGCTGCCGCTGACACAGCTGAAGCAGCTGACAGCGCTGCATCACACGATTTCAACTCGCTACCAGGAGGCACGCAGTCCCATGATTGACTTGGTTTGTGAGGTGAGCCATCCACCGTCAGCCATATCGGAGCAGGTCCTGTACGGTCCCCTTGTATGCCTGCACCTTTCCACCATGCAACGACCACGTGTGGCCGTGCGGTGTGGCTTTGCCGATGTAATGCTGAAAGGTGACTGCCCCAAGGCTGGTACTTGCCATGCCTGAAGGCGTCATGACTTAGCCTCAGCGGCTGGGCCAGCCGTACCCTGAGGGTCACACACCTAGGCAGCACCAGCATGGTGCAGCGGCTGATGCCCCCGGGGCAATGTGCCCTGGGCCAATGTGCCCTGTGCGCTCTGACTCTGAGTTGTTCCTGCTGCCCAAGTTCACTGTGCATTTATCTACGTTAGAAGCAGCGCACTTCCCTAGATAACGCTCAATTGAACCTGGCTTGGCTAATTGTTGTGCCTTCTTTTACGTGTAGGCCCCTGGTGAAGAGCCCGTGTGGCGCCAGCTCCTGTGCCTCCATCTTGGCCACCGCGACCCTGACGTGGCACAGCAGGCGGGTGCTGCACTGGTGGACTCTGTACTGGTAAGTTGTCAGCAACAACAGCAGTCACAAGGCTGAGCCTTCAAGGCTCTTGGCAAGTGACATAGGCACATCACCAAGTGTATTGAGCCGTGCTCTGCCGCTCAGCGGCTGGGGTGGGTTAGTACATCGGTAGCAGCAGCTAGTGCTGCCAATGGCCTGCTCAGGGATGCTTTGGCTTGTGCCTTGTCAGCTGGGTCCAAGGGCTGTCCTTCTGCAGATTTAGGGCCCCCCTTTGTGAGTTGCAAAGTTTGTACTGAAACTCAGAATGTACAAGCGACGGCCCAAACAGCAATTGCGCTGGGTATGGTTAGGCGTTGCTGGGTTTGGGGCACACGGGCTGGTGAGCCTCACAGAATGATTGCAAGATGAGGGCTGTCCTGCTGGCCATGCTGTGTGCCCAGAAAACACTGAAAGACATCATCTTGACACAGTGTGGGTGGCACATGTACTTGGCTGCAGATGCTGTTGCACACCGTCACGGCAACTTGACTGAAGCTTAGTAGGGCAGTGCTGCTTTGCTTTGTGTCACACAACGGTTGTGTGGTGCTACTACGTTTCCAATCAAGACAACTTGCGAGCCTTCTCCCAATGGTGTTGTCTCCTGCAGGCTGCCTGCATGCCCGGCCCGCTCAGCTCAGACTGAGGGCAACGGCGGAGTCACCCCAACAGCCAAGGCGTGAGACTTTTTCAGGGTATTGCAAGTGCCACTTGGCTGGCAGCAGCAGCAGCAACTGTAGCAGCATCTTGGATTGGGCTCGAGTGAAGGAGTGGTCGTCCCAGGTAGCCCTGGGCTGGTGGGCAGCACCAGCCAGCAGCTTGCGGGTGTGATCACCACAGAGCATGGCCTTGCATCAGGGCTTGCAGCCGGACGGCAGCAGTGGAGCAGCAGCCAGGACGACGACCTGGCAGCGCCAGTGGTGCTGTTGGTGGTGGCAGGCGGGCGTGAGCAGCACTAGCAGTAGAAGCAGCAAGTGGATGAGGCTGGGGTGCACTCTGCATGGTTCACCGTGGATAGCGGTTGTTGTGTGGCAATCAGCGTCAGCTCAACAGAGGAGGACCCCAGCACAATAGAACGTCTAACGCCCGGCTGGCGTCAGTACTGCAACGACCTCGGCTTTTTATGGGTTTGTGGCACACCTGTTCCGTGGCTGTGCCAAACTCCTTGCGCCATACCAGTATGTTGAAGTTGACTTCAGCACTGGTGTAGCGATTTTGCACAGGCATGCCGCGTTGCTGCATAAGTGCAGCAGCTTGCACTCACACCAAGCATGCTGCTGCATGGGCAACAGTTGTCTGTAGGCAGGCTGCCGCATTCTGCCTACGCTGGCTGTGTTGCATCGATGCGGCACTGATGCCAGATGTCTAAGTTGCAGCTGTCGGGTCGTCTGGCTTCCTGAGGAGCAGATGACCTCTCCTGATGCAGTGATCGCGGTGACATGTTGGCTGGAGTAGCATGGGTACCATGCATGAGGCACGCATCCGACAGCAATATGAAACTGTTGATCTAATGCTTGGGATTACGCGTTTGCAGCTGCTGGCACCTGCAGGTCAGTCACCTGTTCGGGGACCAGCAACTGTCGCTGCCCCCATGTACACGAACTCACAGTGGCTGCAGAGATATATCGGTGTTTCTAATTAAACGCAACTAGCCACGCTCAGGATTCACGGAGGGCTGGAACAAGATGAAGGACACACTTTATCGCTGAAAGCTGTCCGGCTTGGCGTTTGCCCCTCGGAGCTGCTGGGTTCAAGTTCAATCCAGCGCTGTAAGCCACGCAGCCGCAATAGCAAAGCGTTTTAATGTTTATCAACATATCAACGTTGGCATGAACCACAGCTGGTCTGCCAACGGCCGTTTCCTACCCCGTATTGGCCTGCCCCTCCCCCCCTCCGGGGGGGAGGGGGGAGCCTATACGCCTCCTAAGCAACTTCCTCTTACGAGGTCGTTGCAATAAGCATGCTTACGAGCTCATTCTGGTGCATTTTGTGATGTTGGCTGCACATTCAGCAGCTTACGTCTGTTGGTGGCCTTGTTCTGTCAGCCACATCATGTGGCTGGCATTGTGTTGGCCTGTGTAATGTAAGCAGTCGGGTATTGTGGCCCGTGGGAATGAGGGGTTGTGAAATCATGTGACGTTGGTGTATGTGAGCTCTCAGTGGGTGGCACATGATCATCTCCCTGTTGCCTGTCCCTAGGGGGTGTCAGCTACTAGCTAGGAGCCTCCTTGCAAACTGTCACCCATTTCAGATGAAGAGGCGCGAGAAGCCCGCCTACGTTGCAAGCCATTGGGCTTGGAGCACCGACTAGAAGTATTGGTTCTCCAGTCATTCACCGCATCAGATGCTCAAATAGTCCCTTTGGCAGTCCCCCAGTACAAACGCAGCACCAAGATCACGGTGACTTTCATTGTATCCTGCACTCCCAGCACCACACAGCAACTGCTCAACGTCTCCAGTGCATACGTGGGTCGATACATACAAATACAAGTAGGCCGCACACCCCTGCAACTGGTCAGTACCTGTCTTTACGGTCTTGCTGCTGTTTCAGGCACACAGGTTGCTGCATCCTCAACTTGTCTTCAACTTGTATGCGATGTTTTGTCCACTTTCATATCTATCGTGTTCTCCTGCAGGATGGCAAGGCAGGAGTCCTCGCTGCTGGCACTGCCAGAACCCCTGCTGCTAAAGGTGCTGCAGTGTTGCGCAGCCGGCGACCAGCGCAGCTTGTTCAGCGCAGCCAGGGCCCACCCCAGGCTGCACCGCACAGCAGTGGCGGCTCTGCACAGCATCACAGCAGTCCTGATGGTACCCCCGCAGCTCGACAGTGTGCTGCTGTTCCTGGGCAAGTATGGTCGGCAGCTTGACAGCATTCACCTCGATGTGAAACGGAATGGCGTATACATCCTCCGTCAGCTCCCTCCTGACCTGCAGCTTAGCAGCTTGCACCTGGAGGGGCTCCAGCTGCAGCTGCAGCCGGGCGTTGGCTTTCGTGGTGTGATGGGGGCTGCTGCCGAGCTAGCAGCCCTCACGCACCTGCACCTGGGTGACGGCGACCTGCTTGATGGTGATGCCGGGCTGGCAGCAGCACTGGTGCAGCTGCCTGCTGGGCTGCAGCACCTCATCGATGCACTGATGAGCGCGAGCGCATGTGCAGCTTCCCGACTACCTTACTGTGCCCGCTGCAGGAGCTTACGTTCCTCAGCTTTCTGACGTGTTCCCCACTGGCTCTGGCCGGGGCAGCCGCCCCCTACAGCCCCTGCAGGCCATGACCCGGCTGGATGACCTCTTCCTTGACCTCTACACAGTGTACTACAACGTCCCTGCCAGTGTGTTGTCTGGCGCGCATGGGATGACCTCGCTGCAGATCTATCGCATGAAGGTGGACCCAACCGTGCTAGCGGGCAAGACCAAGCTGCAGCACGTGGCTCTCCATTGTTGCGGTACATATGGCGGTGGAACAGGGCTGCCACTGAGGCCGTTGCTGGCGAACCTGCAAGACTTGCAGCAGCTGACACACCTCCACATGTCGTCCAGTTTAGAGGAAATCGACCCGCGGTACCTTCCTACCGCCGCTTTTTTTCGGCCCTCAAGCAAGCAGCAAGCTGCAGTACTTGGACCTAGCCTGCCGTCACCTGCCAGCAGACGTGTGGCAGCACGTGTTCCCCATAGGCAGGCAGCTTCCGCACTTGACGTCCCTTCGCATTGCAAACGTCAGGCAGCCAGGCCTCAGAGCTGCCACAGCCCCTGAAAGCAGCCGCCTTGTCAGCTGCTGCCCTGGGCTTCAGTCCTTGGACTTGGGGGGCTTGCAGTGCAGTGCAGAGCTGCTGGCCCCACTGCAGGGGCTGAGCGGGCTGCACACACTGCGGATGGGTAACTCCCAACCTTCATGCACTGGTGAGGTTTTGCAGTGGGTGTGTCAGATGACATGGCTTAGGGAGCTGGGTGTGTCCTGCACTGACACTCGCAGCATCAAGGAGGGGTTGTTTCTGCAGCTGACACAGCTGAAGCAGCTAACAAGGCTGAGCTACATGCAAGATGGACAGGGGAGTCCACGGGTGGAGTTTTGGGCAAAGGTAAGTTGAACGGGCCATGCCCTTAACTGTCGCATTGTGGCTTTCCGTTGGATGGGGAAGGTATATGCTGCTTACTTCAGCGGATGGCAAGTAGGTACGGTTTGTACTAGCTCTGATAGGGAGACAAACTGCGGCTGCATCCACTGCCTAGTGCCTTCCTCCCTAATCCCTGCATACCCCACACACCCGTCAAGTGAAGAATTCACCCATGCCACACCAGCCTCCATCATTCATGATACACTTTGGCCCTGTTTTTTTTTCCTGTTTTTGCTGCTGCTGCTGCTGCTCTGCTGTTGCTGCTGTGCTGCGATGTGCAGGGCCCTGGTGACGAGCCTGTGTGGTGTCAGATCTTGTTGTACATCATTAAGTACCACATGTGAGACACATCAGCACATGCGGTGTTGACCGGTGAGTAGTACCTTCCAGCGCGTCTTAGGATGCGACCGCAAGGTGCCCAGTCCTGCACACATGTATATCTGTACTAGATCTCTGAATGAGGGCAGGTTGATTGCCATAAACAGGTGTGGGGGCCACAGGCTGTGGGAGCAGTAAGCAGAGGAGTATGCAGGGGGTTTAGTGGGTATGTTGTGTGCCAGTTTCACAGGTTTCAAGGCGCCAGGCAGTGAGACAGTAGGTGTTGATGCTCAGATGTGTGTGCCTGCAGGGCCTGCTGCTACCCTCTCGACGAGCATAACCCTGTTTGCTCTGCCCTGCTGCTGTGTCACATCTGATGTGCTGCATTGCGCAGGGTGGCATGCCCCCAGCCGTGCCATCCACCATGTCTCTTGCTGCTGCCTGGGCCCTGCACGGCTGCTGCAACCTGGGCGACCTGCAGCATCTGCAGCTGTTGCCTCCGCGGCCTGCACCGGCTGCCGCTGAGCGCCACAGCCGCTGTGAAGTAACAGAGGGCAAGCACCATACTGATGACCTACGGCCTCAGCACTTTCACAGACATGGGGCCTAGGGAGAGGGGTGGCTTGGTGGGTGGGCCTCAGCAGTTCCACAGCCACCGTTCCAGCCGTTGAAGGGAGGTTGGGGGGCATTGGAGGCATGGCATATCCCGGCAAGGGTGTGGCTACTTGGTAGTGGACATGGTGTGTTTTGAGGGGAAGGGGGGTGCGGGGTGGGGGGCACCTACAGAACATATAGCGATTTGCCCAAGATTTTGAAAGGTGGATGGGCACACTTGTTGTGGCACCATCCATGGCCGCGGTGGCGGGTGAGAGGTTTTGGTTGAAATGCTTGCAGCCTGCAAACAGTGATGCTGCTGGCAGTCACTGGGTGAGTGTTGTGGGTGATGTAATGCCATGGTGCTGTGCAAGGCTCTCTGGAGTGAGCTCGTTCTCTGCACTTGGAGTGAGTCACTGTATCCTTATGACGGCATGAACCCACTCACGGCTTGGGTACCAATCATGACGGTGATTCGTTCATGCCTACCGTTGAAATGGTGGGGAAGCGCTAAAAATTGGTACGGGGGAGTTTAGCAGGCTATGATCCCGGTAGGAAGGCGCATATGGGGTTCTGGTGGGCAGATGTGATGACCCTTGTGGTACACGCTGCTGAATCGTCCTAGTGGCGCCTTGGCTGCCCCTGATATGGAGGTAATTCCCGGCGGTCCGCCAGTGGATCCTTGAGCCAGAACGTACGCCGAGTGTGACGCTAAAGCCCGTCGTAGCATCCTATTCCTATTCCTATTCGGCATGAAAACATCAAGGTGTGCCAGTCACGAAATGTCTGCCAGGACTACAAGGCTGATAAGGATGTGACTGTCTCTGACAATCTGTATGCAGCAGCAGGACACAACACACACAACGCACAGGACACACGCATCTGCACATACTTCTTTTCGTTGACAGACACGGCAGCTTCAGCCTCTGCGATCTTGTTACAACGCACAGGACACACGCATCTGCAAGGCTGCTGCACAGTGCATGACGGTTGAATTCATGATCAGCCGAGTTGCTGTTTCGAAACGGCTTGATTTACCTGATCACGCCAACTCAGTAGCTTCGTGAACCCCGATACCCTTTGTAGGACAACTCAGTGCCAAATGATAAGGCGCACCCAGCAGGCCCTGCTGGAGCTGTCACCGCCCTTTAAATCTCAGAGTGTCAATCCGAGAGGATATTCAACACCACACAAACACTTTCGAGCAGTTTCCAAGCTGCATACGTGTGTCAGCTTCGACAGTTGTCCCTGCTTGCCAAAGTCCCCTGATCTGTCAGATCAGATCTCTGTTTCGGAACGTTGAGCGGTGAGGGTCGCCAGCCCAAGTATCTTGAGTGCTTTTAAAGAACTTACTTATAGCACCGGCGCTCAGACAGGAGCTGTGTGCCCTCTGCAGGGCCCTCACCCTTCGCACCTTAGTTGCTGCCATCTGCCTGCCAGCATTCCAGCCATGTCAACA
>VIIQ02000388.1:0-53190 GCA_007449985.2 Desmodesmus armatus
GCAGAGTGATGAGAAGATAATCAAACTCAAGGAGGTTGCAACATAATGCCCGCAAACAGCCGTCTCCCCGAAAGCTTTTGGCCCTTCCACACAGCGAAAGTGAACAGAGGTCAACTTCCTGCGACGTGGAGGCCACTCAACAGGCAAGGCTGCACATTAGAGCTGTCATGCGCGCATCTCAACAAGCAGAGGGGTGCTGTTGGACCCCCCCACACACATCACACACACACGCATGCAGTTTCTCTGTCGACCACTACTCCCACAACATAACCCCTGTGATGACCAAACTTCTCACATCCTTGCCACCACCACCAACACCACCACAACCACCAAGACCGCCCCACACAAAACGCCTACCTGGCATCTGACGGCTGTCTCCAATGTGGCCAGTGCAGGCCGCCTGCGCTGAGCAACGGCCTGGCTGGCAGCCGCCATCAACTCCTTCGTGCGGCGCTCCCTGAAGCAGCAGCAGCAGCAACAGCAGCAGCAGCAACACAACTGGTTGCCTCCCTATGCAATTGTGTGTCAACCCTTATTCATTCTACACTCGACCTCAGCCTGCTCTCGTATGCCTCAGCGGGCGCCTCCCTCTTGCCCCCACCCACCCCCACCACCACCACCACCACACCACCCCACAGACACACACCCTCACCCCCCCCCCCCCCACACCACACCACACACATCCCCCACACCTGAAGCCAAAAGCCTCTGCAGCTGCCTGAGAAGCCTGCAGAGCCCCCCCCCCCCCCCCCTTCCCCCCCCCCCCCCCCCCCCCCCCCCCCTTCCCCCCCCCCCCCCCCCCCCCCGGCAACCATAATGATGTTGCTGTCCAGACCCGTACCCCCCCCCTCACAGCAGCAAAAGCCCCCCCCCCAAGCACAATCAGGTGCACACCACACACACAGCAGCAAAGGGCCCTCCCCCTCCCCTGCCCCCCCCCCCAAGCTACACAATCACAAACACCAACCTGCATTCAACCCGTGCCTATGACGCTGCCTCAGCTGCCTGCATCCCCAGCCCCCCTCAGGGGATAAGTACACGGGGAACCCAATCCACTGTGCAACACAGCAAAAGACCACACACTCGCACCTGAATGCAACCCGTGCCTCTGACGCTGCCTCAGCTGCCTGCATCTGCACCTTCACCCCCCCACCCCTGCCCCACCACCCCACCACCACTATAACGCTGGTGTGATTCAGAACCCCCCCCCCCCTGCTACTTACCCCCCCCCCCCCTCCCGCTACCAAACATCGAAACCCACCTGAATGCCACGCGTGCCTCCGATGCTGCCTCAGCGGCCTGCATCTGCACCTTCTCCCACAGCGCCACCTCTGCCTGGGCCAGCAGGGCACGCCGGGTGGCCTCAGCAGCAGCGTACTCAGCGGCGCGCTGCTCCAGCAGCTGCTGCTCTGTGGGACCACCAAGCAGGGGCAGGTTGAAGTCCTGCAGAAGGGGGGGGGGGCAGGGGACACGACGCCAAGTTATTCTTGAGGGTAGGGGGCGCTCTGCCAGGTGCCGGGGGGGGGGGTGGGGGGGGGGGGGGTCAACCCAAGCATACTGACATTCTGCACACATCTTGACGTGACCATCAAAACACACAACCCCCAACGCACACGACAGCCATAACTCGGTCACAGCTGCTGCTCAGTGGTTACCCCCAGCAGGGCCAAATGGAAGTCCTGAAGGTGTAGAGGCAGGGGGGGGGCACGGGGGCACACATGATATTAGAGGCAGAGGTTGGGTGCGGTGGGCGGGGGGTGGGGGGGGGGGGGCACGGGGGCACACATGATATTAGAGGCAGAGGTTGGGTGCGGTGGGCGGGGGGGGGGGGGGGGGGCACGGGGGCACACATGATATTAGAGGCAGAGGTTGGGTGCGGTGGGCGGGGGGGGGGGGGGGGCAAGCATACTGACAGCTTGCACATCCCCTTGACAACACCTTTTGACAGACAGCACCCCCAACCAACACCATCACAACAACTCAGTTCCACCATCTGCTGCACAGTGGGACCTCTCAGCAAGGCCAAGTCCCCGGGGGAGGGAGGGGAGGGGGGGGGGGGTAATGAGTGGGACGAAGCAATGCACACAATGAATGTGTGAGGGCCATAAACCCTAAACCGTAAGGGGGGGGCCATATGTGTGTTTGTGGGGCAGGGGTGTAACAACCCCTGAGGGAACAAATGCAACATATAAGAGAAGGGCTTTTAGGCAGTTTGGTTGAACATTGGGGGGGGGGGGCGCAGCACACTCTAACTACCACTCACACAAGTTGAGCAACAAGGGACACGTGGACACCTGCATGCCAACTGCTTGCAGCAGGCCTACTTCGTAATTACTACTTCTTTGATGCAGCTGACTTTACTGCTTGTGCACTGAAGCCTGTGGCTGCAAAGCATTCATACTGTGAAGCCACATGCAGCACAACACAAGCCGAGTGACAAGCCGAGTGAGCAAGGTCAGGTGAAGCATCACATGCCCTGCTCAACCCCCCCCCCCCCCCCCCCCGTCACCCCATACATACACTATACATCCCCTGCCCCACCGACCACCACCGTACTTTCCACCCTCCCTCCCACCTTAGCCCTGTTGTTGTCCACTCCTCCTGTGTTCTTGTCCATGACCACAAAGTCAAACCTGAAGAGGGCAGAGGGAAGCTCCACCTCCGCCTCCCACCACTCCTGACCAGCGGGGGCGTTGGACAGGCCAGAACACCTGGGACACAGTAGCAGCAGCAGCAGCAGCAGCAGCAACAGCAGCAGTGACAAGAGCACGCTCAGAGAGGTACCAGCATGCTGACCTGCACGATCAATCAGTAAAAGGTCCAGCCTGGGCATGAATGCATCAATGTGATCAATGATATATGATGGATGTCTTGTTTATTGCCATACTCATTTACCTCCACCAAAGCATGAACCATTCTTCCCCTTACACCACCTTCTCACACTATGATGTACTGCCATCATCATCAGAAGAACCACACACAACACCCCCCCCCTTCCCAAAAGAAAGCCCCCTCCCCCCCGCCCTCCCACACAGGCGCACACACACACGAGCACACCACCCACCAACCAAGACATCTCCTCACCTCCTCATGTCGTGCACCACAATCTCCTCCCACTTGTTGAACCCTCCCTTGAGCTGCAGCGACGCATTGCCCGACAGGGGCCCCGCAGCACGATTGTAGTACACTCGCGCCGTACTCCCCACGTTGACGCCCTCAGGGGGCCATGAAAACAGCGGGGTACCCTTCGCAACTGCGTCAGCAGCAGCTTTTGCAAGCTGGGCGGCTGTCGGGGCTGTGACCACCTTTTTGGCTGTGTCAGTAGCAGCGGCAGCAATGGCTTCGGCTGCTGCTGCTGCTGCCTTAGTCTCCTGCTGTGCAATGGCCTCGGCTTCTTGTGCCTCTGCTGCTGCTGCTGCAGCCTGTGCTGCCATGCGGGCTGCCTCTGACTGCTCGACTGTGGCTGGGGCACCCTTGGGGGCAGCAACTGCAGCACAGCGGCACACACAGGAAGACAAAAAAAGGCGACGCAGGAAGGCAAGAAAAGGGGTTTGTAAGGGTCATGAGAATGGCAGCGTAGACAACAGAAACAAGAGAGTACCACCCAGCGGTGGGAGCATGAACTTCTCCACCACCACCACCCTTCCCCCCAAACGATGCATAGCTACCCGATCCAACAGCTGCAGCCTCTGAGAGCCTGCCCTGTGACCCAAGCAGACGGACCCCAGCAAACAGAGGGCAGGCAGGGGATGTGGGGGGGGGGGGGGGGGGGGGGGTGGGGGGGGGGGGGGAGCTGGGCCCAGGGGGGGGGGGGGGGGGGGGGGGGATGGGGATGCACCTGTGCAACAACAAGACGTTAGGCGACAGCAGCGTTCCCCATTTCTGCAGGCAACATGAACTACAATTGTGTAGTGGGAACCCTGTGGTTGCTTGAACCACAGCCACCAAGGATTTGTGCCTGCTTTTCTTCTTCACGCCTGTAGCTCTTCCTTTAACCTTCTATGCCTCAAAGCTTACTTTTGTACCACGGCACTTTGCACCCTCTGCCTGGGCCTGCGCTCTTGGCAGTACAGTACTGGTACCATAGGCAGTAGCTGGGGTGGGTTGGCTGCCTCGGTGCGGCCCCCTAGCAGCAGCTGAGGGGGTCAAATTGGCTAAGATCTACTTTTAAACCTTGTTAGGAACCATCTCCGGGGCCTGTGCGGCAAACATAGGGATGAGTAATGATGACACTTTGTCACACTGGCGTGCTTGCAGCCGATAAGGACGCACGATTTTCATACTTCGATGTTGCAGAAAGAACCACGTTTTGGCCACAGTAAGCCAGCATCAGGCGTATGATGGTCTGGCAACCACTCAAACGCGTCTCTGTGCCTGTTCGATCGTTTTTGGAGGCCTGCGTTAGCCTGGAAAGGTTGAGTTGTCCTCGTTTGAGCCTTACTGCTCTCAGCAGCACAGCACCTGTAGAAACCACCGCAGATGATCCCTGTGCGCACGCACAACAGCATTGTAAAATCACTAGCAGACGTATCATTCTTATTACAGTCAATTGTGGGCATGGACATAGCCTGTACCGATGCTGCTGCAGATGCCATCGTCAGCTGCAAGCCTTCCAGGGCGTAGCAGCAGCTGCAGCCTTATAACAGCAAGCAAAAATGAACTTTTGAAGCTCTCAGAATATTCTGGAACTTCAGACTCGAGCAGACAACTGGTGCTCAGGCCTCAACCAGGGCAAAGTTTGGAAGTGGGGTGCAGCCTGGCATTCAGGCTTATGTAGCTGCAGCAGCCACAACGGCGCCTCATCATGATCTATGTCACATGGTATCTCATTTCAGCTACTTGAGACGCCTCTGCTTGCTGTTGGGCAGCACCCAAGGCAGCAGTGTGCTTGTGGTTTGGGGGAGGAGGGGCAGGCATGCATGTAGTCCCAGCTGTGTCATGCAAAAAACCGTTCCGACTTGCAACTTTGGGTATGTGCTGTGATGTCAACAGCTGCTGCAGTGGCACGTTGACGTTTGGGCCTGGTGCTGGTAGCAGGGGACTTGTGCGTGTCTGGTGCCTCCTTGCCCCCACAATATGTATCCAGGAGCTCAGCAGCAGGTGCAGCAGGACAGCGTAAACATGTTTAAACCTGAAAAAGATTGCATATGCGCTGCATGAACCGCCTGCCACTGCCCAAGCTGCTGTTGATCACACTGATCAGCTGTTGCCAAACTCCGGCTACCTCATCGCGCCTCAGCAAATGCTCCTAAAATCAACTTTCCTTCACGTGTAGTGAAAACGTTGTAGTTCAGCGCAAAGCGCTTGCACACGTTGCTGTTCGGTCAATGCATATCTGCGTTCGGCACGTTCCTAGGTTGCAAACGGGCAATTCAACATGCCAAAGATCGGAGAAGTCATGTTTCGTGAAGGCAGCGCTGCTGTAGAGAGCCTCCTGCTGAGACTTGCACAGGTGGTACTTGCATCTTCTGCTGCTGCCGTGCCCGCAGGAAACGTCGAAAGGGGATCGACGGCTGGTACAGCCAAGATACTGACCAATCAACCAATGAAACATTGCGTGCTTAGCATCCACCGTATTACATGCAAGTAGTGTGGTCAAATGTTATGTTATTTGGGACCCCAGTGCCTGTACAGTTCCGGTGCAGGCACGTAGCCGGCCTCCGGAGGTGTGTCTTGACCCCAACGAAGGTCATGTGTAGTGGCTTGGGCTGCATTGGCCCAGGCATTGACTTATCACCCAGAAACTGCTTGAGGCATAGAAGGTTAACCCCCCCCCCCCCCCCCCCCCCCCCCCCCGGGTGCTGCAGCCTGACCGCCTGTGCGTCTCTTCCCCCCCCCCCTGGCCCTGCCCTGCCTATCCCTCCTCTGCCATTCTCTTAGCTCCTTCCTGCAACACCCGCTCCCAATCCCCTGTGTTCTCTATATCCTCTGCCCCCCCCCCTCCCCACATCCACCCCCCCTTCCCCCCGTACCCCCCCCCCAATAAACTGCACAACCCGCGGACCCACCCACCCACCACACACCCACACACTGCTGGACATACCTTCCTTCACTGCAGGGGGTGCTGCAGGAGCGGCGGCAGCAGCAGGGGCAGGAGCGGCAGCTGCTGCTGCTGCTGGCTTCTCAGCTACTGCTGGTTCTGCTTTTGCTGCTGCAGGCTCAACCACGATAGGGGCAGCAACCTCCTGAAACATGCAAAACGGCAAACGCAGACCAGACAAGACAAGACGTAAGTGAGCAGCAGCAGCAGCAGCAGCAGGGAGGTGGTGTGAGTAACAGGACACGTCAGCACATGTCACCAGCCCACTGTGCATTGCCGCATAGTGGCCTTACATGTTTCAGCCTCACCACCAGCTGTATTCCATCAGCAATATGTTTGTCGAGGTGTTGTGACATCCACAGCTGTGCACTTGAAGCTAGGCCCTCTTCTGGATTGCCCCTAGGCAACCAAGCCTAAGTACGATGCTAAAGCTGGTCATGGCATTATGTCGCACCATACAGCTGCATCTCAAGATGCGCCGAAGTGTCCTGCTTGTCTTGCACGCACGCTGCTGCTGACGGGGCCACCGTTGCCGGCATGCCCTCAGCTGCCCCCCCCCCCCCCCTGCCGCCCCCCGCCCCCCCCCTGCCTACCCCCTCACCCCACCCACCCCACCCACGTCGTCCCACACACTCATTACGCCCCCCCCCTCCCACTCCTCGCATTACCCCCCCCCCCCCCCCCCCCCCCCCCCCCCACCTCCGTGCTGCTGCTGGTGGCAAGGTCGCCATCATCACGCACTACCCCCCCCCCCGCCCCTCGCCGCCCCCCACCCCCAACCCCCATACACAACACTCCCCACATCATTTGTCACCACCGCTTGCCCCCCCCCCTCACCTCTGCAATGCTTGTGCTGGCCAGGTCAGCCATCTTTGCCTGCAGGTCCTCCAGCCGTGCCTGAGCCGCCTGCCTGTCAGCCGCCAGCTCCAGCAGTAGACCCTTCAGTGCCTCATTCTCACGGCGGAGCCTGTGGATGGGTGTGTGTCGACAGAGGGAGTACTTATATACATGCAAGCTCAGCTCTGTGTGTGTGTGGGGGGGGGGGGCAGGGGATGGTTATTTTTTGGGGTTTGTGCCACTGAGGGTGATGAACAGAGTCAAGAAAAGCGAAAGCACTTCATTCCCACGGCGGAGCCTGGGAAGCAAAGCAGCGGGGTGGGGGGGGGGGGGGTGACGCAAAGTTGAATGGGGCAGGAGTGACGTAGGTAAAAGAAAGATGTGGCTGTTGCTGTGTGATGATGCAGGTAGGGTTCTGCATTTACTTCTGCTGCTTGGCAAACATTGGGTGGTGCAACACCGCTGCAGATGCGGCAGAATACAGAACGTAGGCCACCACCACCAGCACCAGCACCAGCACCAGCACCAGCACCAGCACCAGCACCAGCACCAGCACCAGCACCAGCACCAGCACCAGCACCAGCACCAGCACAGTGAACCCCAACTGCAGTGTAGCACGGACACAGCATTCACCCGCTCCCAATCCTGCACCCAACAGCAGCCCTGCCTCCCGCACCTGTTGAGGCTGCTGCTGCTTGTTGCTCGTGAGCCCTCCATACGCTTCAGCTGACGAGCCAGTGCATCAGCACGCGCAGCCTGGGGGGGGGGGGGGGAGGCAGACAGCAGCAGCAGACAGGACCAGGACAGTATGTCAGCTGCTGGAATCAACAAAAGCATGCTTTACCATCCATGCAGCATGCTCCATCGCCAGTACGTCTTTGCCAGCAGTCCCCAACCTACAGAAGCTATAAATCCACACACCCCTCCCGCGGGCGCACCTTGGTCGCCACCCTTCCACCACCCCTTACCAATCCCACTGCGCCAGGGTGGGGGCACATCAGCAGCCTAGCCGCTGCTGGCGGGGTCACTGTGCAGCCAACATGCCCATGCGCACATGCATCCAAGCAACAACACACCCCACACCCCACTCCACATATCTGGTGCTGGACATGAAGGTGCTGCCATTCACCAAGATCTACAACTCCTGCTGTCACTTACACGCAGTTGGCTCTCCCACACTCCCTCCCTTGCCTTACCCCTCCTCCCTGCCGCACCTGTGCTGCTGCTGCATCCTACTGAGCGCTGTGCTTGAGTGTTGCTGTCAGCTCAACCCAGGCAACAGCCACACCAGCCTCCATGTCCTCAACCAGCCACCACAGCAATCCCCCCCCCCCCCCCGGGGGGGCACCCCAATGTACCACTCAAGAAAAACCAGACTGCCCTCTACCCAGCAGCTTCATTGCAGTACAACAGGTGCACCCACCAACCACAATCCCCAACCCCCAACACCCTACATGCTTGAGTCGGGTACTGTCGACATCCATACGCGTTCAAAGTTGTTGCCACAGCTGCCTGCTTTCCCCCTGGCACCCCCCCCCCCAACACTACACCCCCCCCCTTCCAAAAGCGCAGCCGCTTACTTCAAAGCTACGTACACCTTCTTTTCCAGCACCATCAATGCAAGAGCCCCCCCCCCCCGGCGCCCCGCCCCCCGCGCCCCGCCCCGCCGCTGCACACACGAACATCCTCATGCCCTTACCTGTGCTGCTGCTGCAGCTGTTGCCTCCTCTGTGCTGCGCTTCAGCCTGGTGCTGTCAACATCCATACGGGTGGCTGCTACTGCTGCCTGCTTCTCCTCAACCAACCGGCCCACTACAATCCCCGCCCCTTCAAGAAGCACCCGCCTACTTTGAGGATGATCACATAGCCATTTTTCCAGCACCGTTGATTCAATGCGGGACCCCCCCCCCCCCCCGGCCGCCGCTTCACACACAAAACACCCTCATATTCTCACCCTCATATTCTCACCTGTGCTGCTGCTGCAGCTGTTGCCTCCTCAGTGCTGCGCTTGAGCCGTGTGCTGTCAACGTCCATACGGGTCGCCGCTACTGCCGCCTGCTTCTCCTCTGCTAGTCGCCTGGCCAATTCACGAGCTGCACTGATCTTAGCTGCAACTGCCTTCACTCGACTCTTCTCTGACAGCATAGACGGCTTTGGAATCTGCCCGGCAACGCGTGTGGGGAAGGTCTTGAGACCTGGCTGGCTGCCTCCTGCTGGCCTCGCCTGGTCCTGCTGCTGTGGACTGCTGCTGCTGCTGCTGCTGCTGCTGGAAGTGGGGGCGCTGGGGCTGGCAGTGGCACTAGGTGTTGTGCTGGATTTACTGCCGCCACCACTGCTGCTGCTGCTGCCAGTGCTGCCTGGCTTGTCGATCTGGGCTGTAGCTACCACATGTAGTGCCCTGAGGGGGTGGAGAGAAGGTGGTGACAGGGTGAGCACAGGCAGGAAGTTGTCAAGTGGCTGTGCTTGAGCAAGTTGGTGTGTCAACTTAATACACTGCTGCAAGGAAATGCATGTTGTCAATCAAGCCAAAGGCCCCTGGAGGCAGCACAATTGGGAGAGAGGGGGGTGAAGGAGAAGGGAGGGAGGGAGGTTGCCAGTACATGAGTTCGTGCTGTGACCGACACCTGCAATGGGCCTTGTTCCCACAAGGCTGATGCAAATTGTGAATGGCGTAGAGCCCCAGGAGCCCCAATCAACTTCAGGCCTTGCTGCAGGAGAGGTGGGGGGGGGGGGGGGGTGAGGGGAGCTGTATTGTTGGGTATGGCCAGTGTCCATTTTGGTGGTGAGGGAGGGTATTGGTGAATGCATGCTGTGCTTCAAATGCGTCAGACAGCTGGGCAGCATCATGCCATGCCATGCCATAGGACAATCCCCCACTGCACTGAAGTACCCAACAGGCATTGGCCATCAGACCTATCTTGCCTTGGTGAATCATACCACCACCCGATGTGCATGCCATGCCTCAGTCCGTTGTGCCAAGGGGGTTCTGACCTATCTTGTATGAAGAACACCCCTCTTATGCAAGCCTGTAGCGCTACAGCCCCCACAAGTTCGTCACTGTGCCCTGCGCAGCCCCCACCCGCCCTGACTACTCAACCTGCTTCCCATCTCTTCTGTCTGCCCGTAGCCCACACAATTCAGACAGTAACAAAGATGCAGCAATAGCCAAGATCTAGCAAACGCTGCTGCAATGGCATGTTGTAATACAAATGAGAGCACGTTCACAGCTGCACAGTGCAGTCAGGTCCCAACTGCAAATCTCTAGATGCATCTAGGCATTAGCCTGCAGACCAGCTGCATTCATGTGCTTGAACTATCCTTTAACGATCAAAACTTTGCTTCCTAGCCAAACTGTGTGCTTCTGCACTGTAAAATCTTGACTGTGAATGCAAGCCCACAGAAGTGAAGCGCCTCGCAATGCTGTGGCCTTGTGCGGCAGGATCATACACACCAGTCACGACCAAACACTTTCCCAAACAGCACTACGATGCTCTTTCTGCAGGATGCTGCTTACCTGTGCTGCAAGGGGCGTGTCCTACTGCTACCGCTGCAGGGCAGGGGATGAGTAACAGAGCGAGGGCCATGCAGGCCTAGGCCCACCCTCTGATGTGCTGACCCGGCATGCAGCTGGCCTACTGAACTCCTCATGACTACACTGCGAGGTGGAAAGCCTCCTGGGCTGTTGGCTGGGACAGGTTGATGAATTCAACCTGTCAGTGCTGGCCAACCAGGCTGTCACGGCTGGTAAACTGGGTGGACACCGATCGCTGCAGGTGGGGGCAATTGCTGGTTTGGACGTACTGAAAGTATGTTTGAACGTGATAAACAGCGACGGGCTGCACGTTCTGGGCAACTGCTGTGTCCCGTCACAGTGCACTCCGATACGAGGGGTGGGAGGAGATCAGCACCTTATTTCTCAATTTGGCTGATTAAGGGTAGGTGCATATACACCCTGGTTTGCATCTTGTTGTTATGTTGGGGTTGACGATCCAGTTTTCTCGAGGTCGGAGTTTTGTCACTTCTGATCCAGCCATCGCCTTGCCAATAGTCTTGTTTCTGTTGATTGGACAGTCACAGTGCTCTTGATTGGCTGGATCGGTCGTCATGTCCATCCAAGCACTGCTGCTGCAGCAGTCTGCCCTCATGAGCAGCATGGCAGGTGGGGCAAAAGTGAAGCTAGCAGTTTTGCATCTTCATGTTTAAAACAACGATTCAAATGTCTTTCCACAGCTCTCAACCCCTTCCAGCGGTTTTCACGTTGCCAGGCTGTCAAGTGCTGTTGCAGCTTCTGCTGTAGCCGCAACAAAACGCAAACCAAGCACCATCGTCACCATGCAGCACAAGGCCTCATGCATTGATCCTTGTTGTATGCAGGTTTACCGAGACTGGTGCAGTCACAGCTGCTGGCAGCATGCTGTGGACGGCAACAGCCCCTACGGACCTGCTGCTGCTGTGGTGAGCTGGGGCCCTCCCGGGGGGGGGGGGGGGGGGGGGGGTGGGGGGGGGGGTCAACTGCATTTACCAGGGACGACCAGAGGCAGCAGCAGCAGATGTCATCAACACACACAGCAGCAGCAGCTACATGTTACCAATATACAGTCAGTCCTGCACATGACTCCCCCCCCCCCCTGCCCTGCACCACTCACCCATTGCATGTGCTGCTGCAGGTATATCAGCATCATCCAGTCTGACTCAGCCACATACGATACACACCAGCACAGCAGCGGCAGCAGCAGGAGCAGGAGCAGCGGGTGACACAGGCAGCAGCAGCAGCAGCAGCAGCAGCAGCAGCACGGGCAGGACGCCTGGCCGTGTGTCTGCCCGGCAGGAGGCGCAGTATCGCAAGCGCCTGCACGCCTACAAGGCAAGACTGCCCAAGGCACAAAAGTGAGTCGTTTGCGTTCAGCTGCAGCGGGTTGTGCAGCAGTAGCAGCACCAGATACGGCAGCAGCTGCCCAGCAGGACTGTTGGTTTGGTGGTATGCAATGCAGTAGTGCATTGCACTGTAGTTGCAGTACAACACAGTGAAGTCAGTATAGCACAGCATAGTACAGGTGCTGGAGGACAGGGCCCCAGCCTTTGCATTAGGCAGCAAGCAAAGGGCTCATGAGGTCACAGGGCTTGTGGTGTCTCGATCTCTCAGTCCGGGTCAGTAGGTTTGTAGAGGAACCAACAGCCAGCACTCACACTTTAGGAAGAGCACTGGCTGGGCAAGTCAGGGCTGCAACACCTTTGCCTCCAGCAGCCACGTCACTGGACGGGGGGGGTGGCATATGTGCGATGTTGTACAGACAGATGGCAGGGGCAGCAGCAGCACTCCCCTGTGTGGCGCCAGTGCAGAGAGTCAGCTGGAGCGCCCCCCCCCCCCCCCCCCACCCCTAGACACCACGATCGTCACCTGCAGTCGACTGTTGAGCAGCAGCGGCGGCGGTAGCAGTCCCCACAAATCTGAACAAAAACAAATAATGCCAATGACACTGACCACGATGTTTACACTGCTATCTGAACGTTGCTGCCCTGCTGCTGCTGCTGCTGCTGCTGCTGTCACCAGGTACGGCACCAAGCTGCTGCAGTCTGACCCCGGTGGCTTTGAGCGCATGCGGCTGGTGGTGGGCTACTATGACCTACCGCAGAACAGGCACAGGCGGCGACCTGACTCACCCAGCCATGTCACCATCAACAACATGCAGGTGTGCTGACATATTGGTTGAATCGAACAGGTGCATCTCTTTATGACCAGTGTGCAAGGCACTGACCTTGTTGTGTGTGTCGTGTTGTTTTGGGGGGGGCAAGCGGGGGAGGCAAAGGGCTCGATCATTGGCTGGATGCCGTCCTTGTGACAGGAATGACACCGAAATTTGTGGATGGCAGGAGGGGGGGGGGGGGGATAATGGGCGGGAGGGGGGATGGGCGGAGGCGCATCTCCCATTCTGGCACACAACTGTAACAGTGCCACCACCACGGCTGCCACTGCTGCTGCTGCTGCAGACGCTGCTGTACACTCATGATGTTGACGCCTACTACAAGCTGTCCCTGCTGAGCTACAGGAGCAAGTTGGAAAACATGGAGATAAACAGGTGGGCCTCAGCAGCAGCACGGGGGGGGGGGGGGGGGGTTCTGGGGATGCTGGGCCAGCTGTGGGTGGGTTGTGCTCACAGGCACAGGGTTCAAGCGGCGAGTGTTCAGGGTGGACCCATTTTGAGGGGGCCAGGAGTCAGGGTCTAGGGATGTCCCCGGTCGGCGTCAAAGACCCTAGCAGGACAAAATTATCTGCTAGGCAGTTGATTCGAAACAGGCATCACAAACCCCCACCTGTATATGTCTGCAGAGATCTATGCGCCATGTCCTGCTATCATTGTGACTGATGCGCACAGTAGCGGTCTCGCCACGACAGTACTTGCTGTTTCTTCTATGGCAAGAAGAACAACACTGCACACTGCTGACATCTTCCACTGCATCTGCTGCACCTACTGCTGCTGCTGCTGCCGCAGGGTCTGGCCAAGGCCCGTTCCTTCCTGGGCCAGCTGACTGCGCTGCCTGACTTCTTGCCGGCACACCTGGAGGAGCTCACTACAGCACACTGCAGAAGCAGCAGCAGCAGCAGCAAGCACAGGCCAGCAGTAGCAGCACTGGTGGTAGTGATGACAGCAGCAGCACTGACAGCACGCAGCAGTGACGAGCTGCACTGTAACTTAGCCAGGGCAGTGTGAAACTTTTGTGTGTATGGCTACTGTGTTTGGCATGTAACTCTTTACATATGTTTGATGGGCCAGGTTTGGCAGTGGACCAGGTACTGGTGTTGGGCCGGGTTGCCTCTGGAGTATCTCGATGAATTGCCAATGGCGTTCCGTTGGTGGTTCATAGTGACAATTTTTGGTGACTAGGGCTATTTCAGGCAGACAGCATACACCACTCATCCTACACCAAGTCAAGCCTGTCGCCAGCCTGGCAGACAGTAGTGGACCAAATTGAGCAGCTTGAATCGCAAGGCCGAAAAGGCAAATACAGGGCCACTTCCCTGTTAAAAAGGCAACTGCAAAGCAGAGGAAGCACTAAGCGGCACCGTGCCTGCGTACCAGCCTGCTAGTGCTGCTTTCAAGTCAAGCAGCAGCTCGTCTAGCCGCATTTGCACATGCATATGCATCACTAACCACTTCTTTTCGTTGACAGACACGGCAGCTTCAGCCTCTGCGATCTTACGACAAATCAAGCAGCAAAGACAAATATACCAACTGAGTACCATACCGTATGCTGTTCCACCCCGGCAACACCAGCCCTGACCCATTGCACGGCATGCTGCTAAGAACACCCCAACACCCACACTTTGGGGCCCCCGTCCTGCTGGTGCAGAGACAGTATCTGCTCTCATGCAGGTGCGCTGCTGTTTCTCCTTCTAGCGTACGCGCGGGGGGGGGGGGGGGGGGGGGGGGCTGGGTCCGCAGCTGTCGCTGGTGCTCCAGAAGACGCCCCTGTGCTGCCCCCCCCCCCTCCCCGCTGGGGTTTTTCTTTTTGAAACTGCTACTCCTGTGTTGTTGCTGCTGGCAGAGGTCGGTGCCTGTGGCACAGGCTGCACCACTACTGACGGGAAAGGTAACCCAGAGCGCCCCCCCCCCCCCCCGCGCGCGCGCGCGCGTCTCACTGCCGCCAAAAGCCCTAATTTTCTGGCAAAGTCTTCCACACCAAAATGTGCGATGGGCCCTACTCGGTTCCTTGCTGGTGAACTGGCCACCCTGCGCAGACAGTCCATTGCCTACTGCTGAAAGCTTAGGGACTGCTGTAGTTGACGCCAGCTACCAGCTAGTAGCTGCTGCTGCTGCTCTGCTGGCTGCTGCTGCCAGTGGCGTCACTGACTGGCAGCTGCCACTGACAGGTCCCAACTTGCGGCAGAGCCAGGGGCACTGCACACTGGCGCTTGCCCACCTGCCAGGTGAACGCAGCAGCTGGGCCACTGCCGAAGCTGCAGCTGCAGCTGCTGCTGCTGCTGCTGCTGCTGCTGCTGCTGCTGCTAGCAGCGCTTTTGTTGTCATTGAGATGTGTGCCAAGGGCGTGAACAGTTGCCATTGACACACCCCAGGTTGCTGCAACTGCAGAGAAGGCCGCGGCACTGCCGTGACGGCGCCGCCTGCCAATAAAGCGGGACTGCCAGCAGGTGCGGACTCCGCTGGCAGCACACTGGGCCAGCTGCTGCATCCAGGACCCATGGAGATCATGCCAGGCTGGCAGCACACCTGGCAATGTACCTGCCCACTGGTTACTGCTGGTATTGCAGATGCCTGCAGTAGCTCGCTCTTCCCCTGCTCCAAGGAGTCCCTGCAGTGCATGCAGCTGTAAGTTCCTTGTCAATGTCAGCTGCCATTCCAGCGCTGCCCTGCAGCAGCAGCAGAACCCCCCTGCTGCACAGGTGCCTGTTGCTTTAGTAGGAAGCTCCTACTAGGAGGGCATTCGAGCCTGCCCAACACACCTGCCTTTGCTGCCAGCACAAACAGTCCCGACCCTGATCCTGCTGCCAGCTGCAGTGGCTCTGCCTACAGCTCTGAGATTTGGACAGGTGAACTTCCAGGAGCGGGCATTATGCGGCAAGGTGCACCCGCACGGCACTCACAGTACACATTGTCCTGCACTGCAGACTAAGAGCGAGGCTGCACACACAGCCTCTTGAGTCTGAGGCCGCCTAAACGCATCGAATGCTGCCAAGGCAGAATCTTATCCGCTCAGCTGCAGTGTCTGTTGTTAGAGCATGGGGGCGCCCCTGCTGCGGTCGCTGCTGCCGCCGTCACCACCGCTGCTGCTGCTGCTACTGCTGCTGCTGCTGCTGCTGCTGCTGCTGCTGCTGCTGCTGCTGCTGCTGCTGCTGCTGCTGCTGCTGCTGCTGCTGCTGCTGCGCTGCTGCTGCTTGCACTGCTGCCGCATCGCTGCTGCCACCACCGCTGCTGCTGCAGCTTTTGCTCCAGGTGCTGCTTTTCCAGCAGCTCGAATTGCTGGCTGAGACAGATTGTGCAGGTGGTGCTGTCCTGGCAGTACTGCTACAATTCTAGTATACCAGCAGCTGCTGCTCCAGCTGAATGAGGGCGCCAGCACATGCCAGGCCCCAACAGAAGGCCGCCACATGCATGTAGCAGCCCTCAGGCTCGCCCTGCGTGCTGTGTCCAGCGCCTGTCTGTGCACTGACCTGGTGCACGGTGTGCTGAGTCGCCATCTGTGCTTGTGCCACCGGTCAACGTGACTGGCGGCACAACATGACAGCAGTTTGTTGGTCACATGCGCTGTGCTGACAGCTGCTGTCCCTGAGGGCTCCATTGCCAGCATTTCTGTCGGTGCATCAAGCCAAGAAAACTCAAGCTGCAAATGCACCTCTCGTCCCTCGCCGCATGGCAGCGGCCCGGCCGGGTGACGGCCCTGCAGGTGACCGCCTGCAGGTGCTGTCCAATGTTGTCCAATGTTGTCAAGCTGCGGTTGCTGAGTGCTTCTGCTTCAATAATCTCGCATCTTGTTTGACCAATTACTCTATTAAGACGCTTGAGAGGCTAAAATGATGGCCAGAACCCACGGGGCAGCATGATACATTACGGGATCGATGCCGGATATCGCGCAACTTCTCATCAAAGTTATTGTACTGCTCGTAACGCTGGATACACCGCTTATTGCAGTTTTTGGTCATATTCAGTCACTTCGCGCGCAAATATTTCACACGTTGCTGGTTTGCAAGCATCATCTGCTCCCTGGCGCCAAACCATTTCTGGCCGTGACACCAACAGCAAGCAAGGTGGACCACGTCTGCTTCATAATTTTTTTTGAGCAGAATCGTCGGCTGGAGTGAGATTGGAGAGTGAGTTCATTGAGACAGCCGGATTGCACGAAAACCAGCCCACCAACTAAGCACAAAGCAGCTAACGGAAGCATTGCGTCTTTAGCTCACATACTCTGCTCTTTTTCAACATCAGCAGCAGCTCAATAGAATTGGTTGACGTGCTCCCCACACATCTGCTGACTCTGAGAGGTCTGGTGCTGTGCTCACCCCCTGGTTGCAGACCTACTGAAGATACATCAAAACATCATGTTGCGGTGGTGGAGCGCCCGTCAGCAGCAGCGAAGGAACGGCAGGCCCTCGAACTGCAGCAAAAGAGGAGAGTGGGTTGAGTATCAGTTGCACTTGAAGCAGCAGCAGGAGAGGGAGAGGCAGCTCGCATCGCAATCCCATGCATGGCTGATTTCATGCTGATGCACGAGGCAGAAGCTGATGAGGGAGCACCACTGCTTAGGCAGAGGGTGGGCAGGGGTGTCCAGAGTTGGCATGTGTCACAAACTTTGTGATCTAGTCATGACTAGGAGGGGGGTTGGTCACACTTTGTATGATGCGTATATGGTATGCTACGTATATGGCATGATACACTTAATAAATGCCACTGACCATTCTTGGCTGCAAACCGTACAGGTGACCTGTCATGACGCGGGGGGGGGGTGGGGGGGTGGGGGGGGGGGGGGGGTGGGGGCCTGGGGGCGCCCCCGGGGGGGGGGGGGCAACAGTGTGGGCACAGTACTTTTTCATGGTATGCCACCTGGTGCGGTGCCCCGTGAATCAATTGTCTGGAAGCGGTGACAATAGGCTGAAGTGAGGAGAGGGCGAGTGGAACTGTAGGTACCCACCACACCTGCTGCAGGAACTGTTCCCGACACTATTGACTCAGTATTCACGTCACGTGAGATGAGTCCTCCGTTGCCATTTCGGGTGGCAAGTGCGCCCGCCTGGGATGCTGTGTGTGTGGCTGCCCAGCACTCCTGATAGTCCGTGTGAGCTGCATCCCAGCAGCCTGCCGCCCACCCTCATGGTCACGGCATCACCATCATGCCACCATCACCCACGTCACTCAACAACAGCAGCAGCAGCTCCAGCACAGCAACAGCCAGTGGGCACAGCAGTGTCGCAGGCAGATGTGCCCTCAGCAACTGGAACAAGCAGTGACGCAGAGCTGCAGCTGCAGTTTCGCAGCGGCAAGCGGCAGCAGCAGCACAGATTGGAGCATGAGGCTGGGATCGAGGTGGTGCCCATCCCTAGCAACCGACCCACGCAAAGCCACAGCAGGATGGTGGAGGGAGCCATGACAGGCTGTGAGAGCGACACCCGCACAACATTCAGCCTCATGAAGCGGGGTGAGTCTTACAAGGAAATACTGCTACCGTAGCAATACGTTTGTGGAGAATGCTGCCGCTGCTCAGACGGTCTGCATTTGCCAAATGCGGCTGTCCAACAAGGCCCCTGTGCAGGCTGTACTACTGTTTGGTGCCACAGCTGGTTATCGCGACGCTTTCGAAACTATGGCTGCAAGTACTGCCAGTACATGCATGCATTGGCACACTGTGCAATTGGCTATTGCATCTCATGCGGCATGAGAAGCACTCTTGCAGCAACAAGAGTTTCATCGAACATGTTTGAGCACAGCTCCCACCACATACATCCTGGAGGGTGTGGGCGCTGGGGGGCACGGTGGACTACACGTGCTGCTTTGCTACTGCCGTCACTGCTGTCACTGGCGGCTGCTGTGCTGTATGCCCCACCATGTGGCGGGTTGGCATGTGGCCCACGATCTTGTTCAAGGTGATGGGCGCAGACGACATGCTGCCCCGCCACGTCAAGCTGGCAGCAAGGGGTCCTGGCAGATGCTGATGCAGGCAGCAGCAGCACCAGTGACCCTCATGCAGATGCTGCTGGCGAGGAGGGTCGTGTGACTCAACCCCACTGTCAAGTGCTACCAACGTGCACCAACATGGGCTTTGGTGATGTGTAGCTGATGCGCAATGGGTGCTGTTGTGTACCTGCCGCAGTATAGTGCTACTGATACTGCTCGTGGCATGTTTTGTGCTGCTGCTGCTTGTGGCATATGCATTTGTTTGAACTGTCCCTACCTGTTCCACTTGAGGGACGGTGTGGTGTGACCGTTGGGATGGTGCTGCTGTGTGTCCATGTAGTCCATGTCATCATGATGATGACTCCACAGGCCATGCTGACCATGTCACTCAGTTGGCAACATGCCGACACGGTCGAACCTACAACAGCATAATCAGCACCACTGTACCATGAAAGCTATGTCTGCGTATAATGCCATCGAGGGTGGGGTGGGTGGGGGGTGTACCCAGCAGGGCCCCACTGTTTCTCATGGGAACAATTGATATGCTTGGGGTTCGTACGTAGCCAGCAAGTCACGCAAAGGGACCTGGCTTGCGGAAAGTGTGGTACCAGCCCAGTACCGGTACTAGCCCAAATCGCTGCTTGTCATCTCTTATGTGAGTAGCTGCCTGTTTGCTCTGCTGACTGCTTGTGCATGTTCTGCAATTTTTGTGTCTGACCATTGACACGTGTGTTATCTTTGTGCTGCACCACCCTGTATGGTGGCTACGGCAATGTTTGTTGCCATCCGTGGCCTTGAGTGATGATGCTGATCAGCATTACTCATGAGTCAGTGATTGTGTGCCTCTTGATCTGAGTATGACCTATGGACTGAGTATAATCGTTTTGATGACCCCGCTGTTTGAACATGCCTGCTGCAACCACAGCTCTCTTGATACAAGTGCCAGCGTTGCTCTTTCAACTTTGACCCAGGGGCCTTGCAAAGTGGGAGTGAATGAAGCCTGCCAGGCCTAGGCTGGGCAGGACCGGAGCCAGGCGCATGGATGAGTAAAGCATAGGTGACTGCTCTCCTTGGAAGGGACAGCCTGTGGACTCATCGGAGGACAAGAAACATGGATGAGTCACACTTCTTGGAGTTCCACACACATCGCACGTGATCGCCAACCATACAGCAGCACACCGCTAAAGGCTGTGTACGTCATGACGGCAGGCAGTGCAGACTATGGCAGCTCACATCAAACTTGGCAACAGTTGCAGGATTACACAACTTCATGCTCAAACAACTGACTACTACTACTGGTGTTGCCCCATGGTGGGTGTTGCACTTACACCGGGGTCAACAGCTGATAGTTGAGTCGAGGCTTTCATTCAGTACATAAAAGATGCTTGCTGGCGTACAGAGTGCAACTGTTGCCCCAACAGCTGCCTCACTTGGAGTGAGCCGCCACTGGCAGCCCCACTCTGGTGTGACTTATTGCATTGCAGCACCAGGCGTGCACTGCAGCCTTGGAGTACCGCAGTAGTGTCCAAAGCTGTGATAGCCTGTACTTTTCTGGATGGCCAGCAGTGTACTCACCCAGCGTGTGGGGTGTAGTTACTACGACCTACTACAAGGAAGCTGCTAGTAGCTGCAGCCAGTAGTAACTTGTGCTATCTGGTTGCAGTGCACCTGCTGAGTGCCACTACACTTGGTGTATGCTAGTTTTGTGTGAATGGTGCTGCGGTACTCACAGCTGTAGCCTCAAACAGCAACAAGTGACGCCACACTGCGGGTGACCCCGGTGTTGTGCACAGCAGTTGTGTGGCTGCTGGCAGTACCACAACATTGGCTTCATTACATATTAGTGCTTGGCTACAGCCCCTCGTTTGGGATTGTGAAGCCTTGCCTGCAAAGTGTCACTTGGTGCTGACTCAGCAGCTGTTGTCTGACTCAGCAGCTGTTGTCTGACTCAGCAGTCTGACTCAGCATTCTGTTGCCTGACTCAGCACCAAATCTATGGGTATAAAAGGGCTGCTGCCCCAGCAGCAATTTGTGATTTGTCTACAGCCGTTGCTGGACACACCCCTTGTAACACAAGGCTTCCAACTGGTTTCTGATCCACCGGACCCAATTGCAAGGTCCCTGACTGATCGACCCAAGGGTCCCGCAGCCTTGCCTGCACACAGCAGCCTTTGCCTGCCTGTTTCATTGTCCGACAAAGCTTTCAGCAAGCACTCGTATCAGCTCTCGACCCCAGAGGGGCAGTCGTGCGACAACAGCACACTTCACACTAGTGTTCACACAAAGCGAAACGAGGCCTGCAGCGCCGAGACACCGGGGCAGCCTCCACACCGGGTCAGCGACAGCAGCTTAGGAGGCTTCTCTTCCCCTCTCTGCCCTGCTGCACTCCCCGTGTGTGCCTGTCACCCACCGTCCCGGCCAGCACCGCCCGTTGGGCAACACTGGCAGCCACTGCCCTCAAACACAACCCTGCACCTGCCACAGCAACACCATACATGTTTGATTCACAGTATCAAAATTGATGTCTGTAGTCGTGCCCCACTCAATCTCAACCGTTCAAATCACACATCACACATGCCACAACCCAACATAGGTACAACTCTGGCTTGCAGTGCCCAAGCGCCAACCCCACACCTACACAGTGCCACCAGCCTGTAGGTCTCAAGGTACTGCTGTTGAAGTCTGAGAACAGCCCGCACCATGTGACCATGTCAAGCTGGCTGGCAGCTGGCACCCTTTTTGTGTCAGGGAGCTGCCCTGCTGGCAGAGAGCTAGCTTGGAGACCAAGGACAGATCCAGCTGGTGGTTTATCAAAGCTGTCGATGATGACAATATGGCCACCACTGGCATCATGCCCGAGGCTCAACACACAGATGACAGGGAGCGTGCGGCGACCAGGTAAATGCAACAGTGTGCTACACATAGCCTTCACTCAGGCTTGCCAAGTACACAAGGACCGACAGGTAGCGCAGGGCCAGTGGGCCCCTGAGGGGTGCCGCTACAAATGGTACAAACATGCTGCAACTCAAGGTAAGGGTGGCTCTCAACAACATGATGCCATCAGTGAGACCGCCACCAGGAAACACCTTGGGCACACTCAGTGGGCTTGCCAAGGCAGCCACATGCATGATGCGTGGGATAATGCGCGTGATAAAGCTCGGGCAAAGCAGTCTCATATAGGCTGTCAGGTCCAACTCCCACAGTCCTGCACCTTGCCATGCACCACAGCTTGCACCGCAACCTTACATCAAAACGCTGCCCCTGCTAGTGCTCCGACACCAGTAAAAGCACAATCCCTCACTTCTGCGCGAGTGACCTGGAAACCCCAATGGCATTGCCTTGCAAAGAGCCACCACACCCCACAGGGTTCACACACCTCGTGCACAGCAGTGCCTCCCCCTGAATTATTCTCCTCCCCTCCTCTCTGTACTTCCTGTTTCAACACCAGACCACGGTTCCCACCCCCTACACCCTCATAATCATGCCCCCTGCATTTCCTGACCCCTGTCAAATTGACCAACACACTCAAGTTCAACAAACTCAGCGCAACGGCATGCCGCTGCCCTGCAGCCTCTGCACTGCCATCACCTGCTGGCAACCCCTGGGCAGCACCACCAGCCTGGCACAGACCTGCAACTGACCCTGCGCTGCTGTTGACAACACCCCTGTCAGGAACTCCCAAACTCGGCACTAGCCAGCGAGCCAGGGGCTCATGAGGGTGCCCAGAGGGCCTGCGAACGTACCCAGTCTCTCAGGTCAGGCGTGAGGGCGATCGAAATCACCACCAGTAATGCTTCAAATACTCAACGTCACCGCACTCGCCCCAACAGCACGCCACTGCCCGATAGCCCCTGCATTGCCCTGGCCCCTGCCCCCTGGTGGTATGCCCTGGGCAGCACCACCATCATAACACCAGGCCTGCTGCCCCTACTGCTGCTGTTGACAATACTGCTGTTGATGCTGGGCTGCGCGGGTGCAATGGCCACGCCCCTCACCAATCGCCCTTGCAGTGAGGCTGTTGCCTGTACCCTGACAATGCCGGGGGCCCTCCTATGCATTGCTGGTGAGTGCCGCCCAGTGGGGCTGAAGCTGGGGGGCTGAATCTCCTGCGGGTGTGCTGGTGCTGGTGCTGGCAGTGTGTGGGGGGTGGGCGGCCCTGGGGGCCTGCTGCTGCTGGGCTGTGGGCAGGTGGGCCTCTGCTACTGGGGGAAGGAGGGTGCTGGGGGGTCCACAGGAGTGAGGACGGCGGCTCTGACGACAAACAGAGGTTCGCCTCTGATTGTGCGGAGACCCCTTGGAGCTTGCCACCCCCAGTTGGGTCTAGGGCAGCATCAGGATGATTGCTGATGCTGATGGTGCTGCTGACAGCATTCTGTGAGGAGGTGCTGCTGCTGTCGGAGTCCTGCAGTGCTTGTGTGTCGCTGCTGCTGCTGTTGGGGCTGTTTCCTGGTGGTTGCTGCCTCAGTGCGTCCCTCAGCCCCAGCACTATTAGCAGGTTGGCTGTGGTCAGCAGAGCCTCACAGGAACCTGCGAGGCGGGTAAGTACAACATGCAGCACATGCAGCCAGCCAGCGCGATGCTATCGTCTACACCAGAGGTAGCAGCAACTTGCACCAGATGCTCGCTGTACTGGTGTAACCCCTTGCTGATTTCTACCCTGGAGGAACGGAAGCACAAACAATTGCACTCTTTGCTGCACTGTGAACACACACGCACACACACGGGTCATGCTTCAAGGCAAATGAGTCCTCAGCACCCCCCCCCCCCCCCCCCCCCACACACACACACACATCCACACCATGACCCAGGCACCATGTCCATCTGGCTGTGTCAGACAGCCCAGCTGATTCTCATTACCCCATTTGTGCACTCACCATGCACCCAGTCCACGTTAGCCATGGATGTGCCCAGCACCTGCCTGCAGTACAGGCCCGCAGGTATGGCCACAGCAATGAATGCCAGGTAGGCTGTGAAGCCCTGCACTGCCCCCCTGGGTGCTTGAGGAATGCGCCACAGAGTCCATAAGAATCCCAAGAAAGGCAGCAGGATAGCTGACTCAGCCTGCCAGCCCACACTACCCACTGTGATATATCTGAAGCCATGAATGTGTGGTCCAGTCACAGATGCATGATGGTATGGACAACGTAAGGACCTAGCACAGATATCGATAGTCGCACAGTGATCGAAAGTCATACATGTAGCACGTGAGGCTCTGATTCACCCAGTCCACATTTGGAGGGTGTCGAAGTTCGTGTCGGAAACCGTTGTCAACCTTCCGAAGTTCACGCGCATTCAGATAACAGCCGACCTTGACGCGCACAATCGATTCAAAAGATGCGAGCAGTGATCTCGTGTTATTCTCGAATCTCTCTGTAGCGAAGGTTGGCACTTTGATGTTGAGTCACTTGATCTAGATCTGTAGCTTGGCCAAACACTGGCGTGGCTGTCAACATGTTGCAGAATAGCATGACTCGAGTGATGCGATGAACCAGAAGTTTCGCGCTGTGCATGTCGGGGTGAAACCACCATATATAATTCCACTGGCTCTGGCTCCCACTCTGCGAATCAGATCTGACACTGAGGGCCTATGAAAAAATCCTGCGATCCAGCAGTGTTGTGGACCGTCTGGTGACAATGCTTATCCAAGCAAAACTGTGAGCACATGCACACATCAAAGCAGCATACGGTAGTGCATTTTTATGATAGCAAGCCTTCTGACAGCAGCTGGGCGACGACCTAACCTAGCAAGGAGCTGCACAGCTATTCAGGGGTGTGCATTGTTACAACAAGTCAATGACCCATTCCCCCCCCCCCCCAGCGTCATTGTCACCACAGTTGTGCTCTTGGCAAAGCTGCGCTAAGCATCACCATCGGCACCATCACTGGCATCATCCGTCCCCTCACTCGGCTAACAACCCCACACATACCCCCAACCCCGCCAGAGCCTCCACTTCAGGCATCCGGGCTGTGACTAGAGCGCAACTGCTGCCACTGCTGCCGCTGCCTCAGCCCGCTAAGTCCGACTGGCAGTCCGCGCGTCGCCGCTACTTACAAATGGCTGCTATCTGCTAAATGATGTGAGCCTTCTTCACAGCTGCCCGCCCCTTCTCGCACACGTGGATCTGTAGGAAGCAGCAGCACAACACGGCGGTACATTGCAGCTCCTGTAACAGGTATCTGAAATGCCAGCTTCTCGAAACACATCAATAAGCACGCAGGCGATGACAACAATTAATTAATTTTGGCAAGCCTAGCCCCCGCCCCGCCCACTGGCACGCGCTTCGCGAGGCTGCTCGGTGCACTGCTTTTAGGCCAATAAGAGTTTAACAAACAAAGTGACCTGCAGCTGCTCCGTTGGCACATGTACACTGAACCATGGTTGGCATGTCAGCACCAGATCGGCTGCTCAAGAGCTTGATTGTTGATGTGCTTTCTGCAACACAAGTGTATGGCTTATCAATTACAGGGAATCGCTGGAGCTGAGGGAGCACAGTGCTGGCTGCATTGCTCAACATGCATGCTGCACTGTTGACTCACCCTGTCCAGTCATCAGCAGTCCCACCCACGCTGTCAGCCAGTTGCAACACAACACTCATAGAAACCATAGTAATGTTTCGTGTACTTTTGTAGCGCAGAATTGTGACCAGCGTGGCACTAACAGAACCCTACCACTCTAACATCATCACCTGGGGTGATTCACCTACCACATTTTCAGTGCGCTCCCTGCATATCTGCGCTGTTGAGAGTGAGCACGCAAGACCTTCCACTTGTTGAGATTTGCATCAATGCAATGCTCATTAGCCTTGTGCCTTCAGTGAAGACACCGCAACGCCTTGTGCGATGTCTGACAGCCAATAGCCGCGCAGCAACGGCCAGATTGCTGCAGAAGATTGATTCCATGTTGCAGTAAAGCTTATTGTACGGCGGAGGTCACTCCGTGCACGTGGCTGGATTGCCCGAAAGCAGCAGAACAGCGATGGAGCAGTAGAACTGCCAAGGAACAGCAGCTGGTGCCAGTGCGCTTTTGAAACAGCTGCAGACTGCATTTCTTCATACAGTATTTGCGATCATGCTGTATTGGCTGCAGTGCACCCTTGCCTGCAGCAGCCAGCTGCTGCTGCAGGCAGGTTGCTGTTGCAGATCAGGCAGCCGGTCACAGAGGTCGACCACCATCACAGTATGCCAGTCTTGCCTGCATGCCAGAATGATGTAGATTGTGTTTCTGCTGGCCATTGCAGAATTTTTTTTTCCGGCACATAATTAATTAATTTTGTCTCTCAATAACCACCCTTAAATAAAAATGATGGTATGCAGGACAAATGACGTTATTTGCAGTTAATTAACTGCAGCCAATTCAAAGGAAAAATGCAGCCTTTGTTAACATGTGGGTTTCATGGCAGCCCCACTATGTGCATGGAACCTCACACTCTGCTGCCAGAGGGCTTACAACTTACCCGGTTTTTGCCTTGACCCTTGCCCATCACGTCCGCCCTGCTGTTGGGGCGGTTGCAGTCGCTGCTGCAGCTGCTAACGCCTTGCACACGGGCTTGTGCTGCTTCCAGGCCGCCCGCTGGCAGTCACGGCCACAATAGCGCGCTACTTGGCATCCTGCACACACGCAGCTGCGCCCAGACACCAGCTGCACCTCTGTGGGACCGCTGAGGTTCGCACAGGCTGGGTTGTTGCAAAAGTGCGGTACTGCAATGCTGCTTAGCATGGCCCCAGTTGCCTGCAGCTGCTGCACCAGTGCGGCAAGTGAAGCATCTGTCAGCTGTTCCTGCGCCCCCTGTTCAGCTGACAGCAGCGCATCCATCTGCTGCTGCAGCTGCTGTGGTGAGCAGCCAGCAGCTGCCAGCTGTGCGTGAGCCGAAGCGTCAATGCCACCAACCCAGCTGCAATATGTGGCCCTCCAACTTTGCAGCTCCCCAAGCAGGCCGGCTGACCCCTGCCACAGTCCAGGGATGTGCACACCAGCAGGGTAGTGCTGATATTGCAGGGGATTCCAGCCCTGCAGCTCCTGCAAAACTAGCAGCTCTTGTGCTCGCTGCTGCAGCTGCTCTGCAAATTGCAGCAGGCAGCGCCCAGCGATCACGAGGCTGGGCAGATAGCTTACTGAAGACACTGCTGCTGCGGCTGCTGCTGCGGCTGCTGCTGCGGCTGCTGCTGCTGCTGCTGCTGCAGAGGATTGAGGCTGCTGGTCTGTTGCTGCTGGCGCTCCTGCAGCTTCTGCAGCCACCTTCAGCAGCTCAGAAGCTGCAAAAGCAGCTGCCATGCTGCAGCCTGCTGCCAAGTGCTGTTGTTCTCCCCGCTCTGCTCCTGGCCGTACACACCAGCGAAGCTTTTGCAGTGTGCTGAGCAAGCTGTACAGCTGCCGCTGCTCCTGCGCTAGCGCTGCAGGCCCGCAAAGCCCCATGTGCTGCACTATGACAGAGTTGGCGTGCTCGCCAGAAGGCAGCAGCACATCTGAACACAGGCTGCTGACCTCCGAAATCATGTATGTGCCGCTCTGTACTGCCTCTGATGTTGCCCGCAGCGCAACCTCAAGGGCTGTCACAGCCTTGACAAACATTGCTGCTAGTGGCGGCACTGCAGCAACAGCGCTGCTGGAGGCTGCGGCAGTGCTGGAGCTGTGGCTGTTGTCAGTGCTGCTTGGGTCGCAGCACATGACCCTGCAATTGTGAGCCACATCTACATACCAACCTTTCAGCATCCCCAGAAAGTGCACTGCGCACAGCGCCCTCATGCTGTCACTGCCCTGCTGAGTGCCACCGAGGCTGGCGCTGCTCCTGGCTACAGTCCTGCTCCCTGTTGGCCCTGGTGTGCTGCTGCTGCTGCTGCTGCTGCTGCTGCTGCTGCTGCTGCTGCTGCTGCTGGAGCAGGGGGCTGCTGGTGCAGCAGGCGGTCTGCCAGCTGCAGCATCACACCCATGTACTCCTCCATCAGGGCAGCCGGCACTGGCGGTGTGCCTGGGATATCAAGGGGCGGCCGCCCGCACGCCATGGCGTTATTGCTGACGCCAAGCAGCATCTGCACCAACCCTTCACCCGACACATGTGCTGGGATCCGGGCACTGGGCAGCAGCAGGCTGCTGCCAAGCGGCAACAGAACCGACGGCAGCAGCTGCCACAGCTGCTGCGCATACGTCCACTGCTGCTGCTGCTCCTCTGACAGCAATGTCCCTGTCCTGTGGCTGAGTACCATGTGCCGGGTGGCATCACAGCAGTCTGCACATGCATTCATGGCCAGCTGCAGCTCATGGAACATGAGATCGGGGCCCATCGGCTGCAGTCCCCAGTCTGCCACTTCAGGGGCCAGGCCCAATAGCTGCAGCAGCTGCAGCTGGCAAGCAGTGGGGGTGTTACTCCGCGTGCCATCCCCACTGCTGCTGCTGCTTCTGCTGCTGCTGCCACACTGCTGCTGTCGCTGGGGCGTCAGTAAGGAGCCTCTGCTGGGATCAATGCTGCTGCTGCTGCTGCTGCTGCTGCTGCTGCTGCTCCTGCTGCTGTTGCTGCTGCCAGTGGCATTGCTGACTTGCACCTGGGCACAGTGTGTGTCCAGGCGAGCTTTGACCATCACCAGCACCGCTGCCACACATGGCAGCAGGTGTGGCGACGGCAGCAGCTGCTGCCAGACGCTTGCCGCACTGCCAGGCCCCGTTGGGGCCTGCACCTGGTTCTGCACACTTTTTGTCATGGTGTACAGCAACCTCCCGGCCTGCTGGCTGCTGCGCTGCAGATCGTCCATCAGCCCCACTGCCAGCTGTGGCGAGCGCTCCTGCGCAGCTGGCAGCACATGCTGCACAACGCTGCTGCCATGCTTCAGCCCGGCCCTGACAAACTGCATTACAGCAACTGCAAGGCCGCTTGGACCCCACACCTCACTAGCTGACAGTCCCTGAGCCTGCCAAAAGGCCCAAAGCAGGCAGTTGTTGGCCACAACCGCACCAAAGTGCGTCTGCAGGGCATCTGCTGCAGCCAACTGCTGAGCATTCCCACTGGCCGCCCGACTCCCAGCAGACACGGCAGCTGTCTCAGCCGAAAGTTCTGCTGTCAATGCGCTTATGACTGCAGACAACTGCTGCAGCACGCCAGACTGCTGCAGCTGTGCCTTGATGCTGCCGCCCAGACTGCCGCTGCTTGTGTTGCTGGCGATGCCTGCGTCACAGGCTTTGCTGAGCAGCGTGTCTAACGCGTACATGCCTGCCAGTGTGACTGGGGACTGCCCGTCATGCTGAGCTGCAGAGGCAACGGCAGCTGCAAGCTGCAAGGGGACCTGCACAGCACAGGGGTTTGCAAGCAGTTGTGGGGACTGATGGTGAGCTTTGCGAGACACAGTTGGTGAGCTCTACACCTGGGCCTATCAACAGGTGGGTGGCAGCAGGAGGTCGGAACAAGAAACATTGCATACAGCAGCCTGCAGTGCGCAAACACAACCACTGGCATGCGCGCATAGCGACATAGCAATGCAAGTGTTGAAAACATGACGTGCAGTTGTTCTTGGCCGGCCGCTTGATGCCATGCGGCAGCAGTGCACAAAGCAATGCACACTATACCACAAGCCTATTCAAAACATCAAATGTTTAGGTGCAGTTGTGATAATGACCCCTCCTGGGCAAAGCAGGGGCTGGGGAAGCTGGGAATGTGTAGCAGTGAGGGGTACAGGGAAATGCTGCGCTCAGCCCACCTTCTGCTGCTGCACGAGCTTCTTCCAGACAGCTTTGGGAGGCTGTGGAGTCTTTTTGAGGCTCTCAATTGAGTCGTACACGCTGCGTACAGCCGCCTCTGCTTCCGCACTGTCGGTGTGCCTGCTGCTGCATCCTTGCAGCAGCTTGACTGCCTTCTGCCACGCAGCTGCAACGGACGTTCCCATGCCTGGAAAAGGCAACTGAAACTTTCTGTTGAGGTAACGGCAGCGAGCCCGTACGAAACAGGGGGAGATCACACAAACAAGCTGCAGGCTTAATCCTTGGACGACAGATCTGGCCGAAACGGCTCCTTGTTCCTGCCAGCTACAGTCGCTTACATTTGCTAAATCACTTCTCAGCACAATTGTGAACGCCTGGCTCCATATCTCTCCTGCAAGCATGGTGTGTGCAGGGTTCACCAAAACCGTCCCGAAACCCGGGAAGGTAGCCAATGAGCCCGGTTTCAGGGCCTTAACAGCAGTGCATGCAAGAAACGCACGTTTGAACGCGCTCTGGGTGTCCCTCACTCACTCATTCACGTGACGATCAGATCTAGATCTATGATAATAATGAGACTGATGGGGCAAACTCAACTTGCAGCCAGTGCAAGGTTTTGGCAAACTGTTCTACAGCAAAGTGCAAGGTTGGTGGTCGTTCAGAAACAGTGCAATCACAGCTGTCAGTCGGGTCATGTCTCATCACCAGCCCTCCAGTCTGTCACAGGATGCCAGACATCCTCCCAGCAGCCGCTTTTCAACGATTGACAGGAAACTCTACATCAACTATATGGGTTGCAGGACTTGTAAGGCAGAGCTGCAGCAATGCGGCGGTGTAGAGAGCTAGCTCTCAGCACTGCTGAGTCAGCAGCTCCTGCTGCCTGCAGGGCGTACTCGAGACACACGTGCATTGCAGTCACAGCAGCTGCTGTTGCTGCTCAAGCTACCTGCTTGGAAAAAGCCGAAGCGTTTTTCTTGGTGGGTTCACTACCCAGTGAGCGGTCAGACAGGACTCCATCACCAGTGTGCTGTTGTCCTGTTCTCTCCACCAATCTCCAGATCTGCATCCCCCACATTCCAAGCTCGCACTGCAACAGCAGCAGCAGCCTGCCTATAAAGTCACCTCCCTGCAGTGAAATCTCATGGTGTGTTGGCCTGCAGGTATACCACTAGACTACATAGTCCAGGCGTGTGTGGGTGGTGGCAGTGCAGGCGCTGCACGTGACCTCTATTGGGCTCGCTGCAGGGTTGGTGTGAAGTACGGCGTAGGCACAAGTCTGTTGATGAGGGTACGTCAGCGACACAGCTGCAGCAGCTTGCTTATCAACTGTTGGGACCTTGGGTGCTGTTCAGCTACATGGGTTGGCGCCTGCAGGACATGCTGCGACCTGGTGGTTTGCGGATGGATGCATATCTTGATCATTTACATGCAGTACAGCATGCCTGCACGCAGTCTGAGGAACCTGTCTGCCAGCTGCTTCATTTTGGTGCAGTAAAGATGGGCTTGCCTCCATGTGCTGACCCCTTCAACCTGTTGCTTGGCACTTGATTTGTGCACACGGACGGGGGATCGCCGAACATGCAGGTGCAAGCAGCGGGCTACTGCATGACGTCCGAAGCCGGCATCAGCGAGCGCAAGGTGAATGTGCCAATTTTGCTCAACTGTCTCCTGGCGATTTGAATTTCACTGTGGCCCTGCATTCAAACAAAAGCGCCAACGCCAGCAAGGGCTGGCGCGGGTTGAGGTGGGGGTGGGGGAGACACAACAGCAGCCTTCCACAGCAGCAGCTTTCTTACTAAGTATACTATGCTGTGGCACATTGTTGTTGGTGGCGTCACAGATACCCGCCCATTATCGTTGGTGTGTGCTTGTGATGCACTTGCTGCGCTGTCTGTGCTGTGCTTTCCTGCACGGCATCTCCAATGGCCTTGAAGAGGATGGGTGAAGTGACGTGACACTGCATGGCATCAAGCAGACACAGCAGCAACCCACGCACAGCAGCAGAGCCTGGCACACCATGCACACTCAAGCTGTGGCATGGCAGAAGGTTTGCTTGTCACCTTGTCTGTGCTGACCCCTGCACACTTGCGCATGCACTTTGTATGCACTCAGGTGGGACCGCCACAAGCGCAAGCGCAAAAAATCCATCAACGACATTCGAAGAGGGTGAGCGCAGCAGGTGATGCAGCAAACTTGTGCAGCAGTAAAAATAGTCTGGCAGTGTCCGCACACCCTCCTTTCCATGCTCTGCCACACCGCCTGTGGGGTCCTGGGGCCTGGCGACAGGCCGTCCTCAGGTCTTGACACATGCAGCATAAGCCATCACCACGGCAGCACCACAACCAGCACACCCAGTCTGCATGGACGGCAGGAGCTGTCTGTCAGCTGCTGTGCTGGAGGCCTGAACTGTTCAAATTCAACCGCCGTCTGTGTTGGATCCTGCGCACTGCCGCATGCGCAGGTGACAGATGAGATGACCACCTGCGGCCTTTGGCCAATCCAAGCTTCAAGATGCGCACACACATGACCCCTGCCTGCCGTGTTCCCAAGCATGCACATGCGCTTGACACAACCTGCGGCACGGTGAGAACATTGGACAAAGCAGCATGCACTGCCGGCACAACACAGCAGCAAGCCCCGGCACACATTACCGCCATGCTGTGGTGCGCTGTGATGTTGGCGAACACCCTGTTGACTGCCACCTTGCTTTTATCCTGCAGTGTACAGGTTGTGATGTCCTGCAGTTGGCAGCGTCCTCATCACCCTCAGCACCAATTGAGATACTTGACTGCTGCCACTGCCTGTCATTGTGCATGCGCAGAACAAATGTTGCTGGTTGTGTGCAGCTGCAACTCCAGGTGAGCAGGAGCACCTGTCCGGCTAGGCTCAGAAGGAGTCAGCTTGGTTGGCTGTCACGTGCTGGTCCGGTTCAACAGCAGCACCCTGCAGCCTGAAGCCGTCATGGTGCTGACCAGCTGAGTTGTTGGTTGTGGTCAATGACTGTGTGTCTTGTCCTGGAGGGCTGGCACACACATGGCCCGCAAGTGCTTTCTCGAAACAGCCGTAGTGTTGCTGGGAAACGAACCAATGACGCCCACCCTGTCCATGCAGCATCAGGGCAGCACCACCCATAGTGCCTGCTGCTACAGCACGTGAGACGGAGTTCATATCAACCCCAATTGCCTGTGCCTGATGCCCCAACATATTGCCCTGCAGTGCCCCAGGATGCTCCTTGCCAGCAGCAGTGCGGCTGGATCCCGAAAAGCGTCAAGTCTGGCAGCCGCAGCTCACTACTTGGGAAAACATGCGGCGAGTACAACGGGAGCTCAGGGAGTGGAGCACACAGCGGCGTCAACTGCGGCGGTTGGCTCGAGACTGGCGCGTGCATTAGCAGCACGGAGGCCCAGCAAGTAGGTGCGGTTGCATCAGCTTGTGCCAGCAACTGCTTGGATAGTCACTGATGTGCGAACATGCTTTGTAGCTCCCTATTGGGGTTGCCTGGGGGCTCAATTGCAGGGCGGTCCTCAGGGGGGCCCCCCGGGGGGGGGGGGGGGGGGGGGGGGGTAGAGAGAACAAGTAGGAGGCAGCATTCGATACTCCCTGTCCTTGACCACCTATGCTGGCAACGTGCAGAGTGCACGCTGCTGGGAATCCCATGTGTTTGGACATCAGATGTATATTGCTTGTGTCAATGTATTGGAGCCCATCTGCACAACCCTTGTGACATGTTATGCTGGTCCTCAACGACGGTGCTTTCTGAGGCATGCAGCCGCCCAACAGCTCCTGCAACAAAACCACCTGTCGCCTTTAATTCTAGCATTTCTTGCCCCCTTCCTCACCCAGCCAGTCCTGACCTTTGTAGGCCACAGGGCCATCAGGAGTCCCGCCCGCTGACTTGGCTAGCATAGTGGCCCACTTGCAAGGCTTGCAGAGGGAGTTGGTGCATGCATGTTGCAGCAAGTAAGTTCTGAGCAGTGCTGTGCTGTGCTGCGTTGTGCTGTCCTGTGCAGGTCTTGGTGACATTTTGGTGAAGTGAGCTGAGGCCGGCAATCAGCGGGGTATATGTCAGAGCTGCTTCGTAAGCGCAAGGAGCCAAATGAAGCAGTGGGCTGTAGCGGGGCTTGGTTTTTTTTGCGGGGCTTGTTTGACTACAAGTTGTCTGGCAGCAGCTGAGCTCTTGTTGCTGAAGCTGTGGGGACAGTGTGTAGATGCAGCAGTACTTGCTCTGCTGTGGGATCCGCGTAGCATGGCTTGTAAGTGTACACATTTTGTGTCCTTCCATGTGTACGACTTTTAGGGACTTACATGGCCGCAGTCCATGTGCTGTGGTGAAGTGAGCTTGCAAGACCAGCAGCAGCATTGTAGTGGCTGCCTCTGTTGATGGCCAGGCCTACTGGAAGGGTGCATTGTGTTGCATCTGTCTTTGTGTGGGTACTAGGTAGCACCAGAAGCAGGCGGCAGCATTGAGGCCTTTCTTGGTGCCTCTGTGGCATGTCGTATGCAGCGCTGAGAGTCAGACTGAACGGGGGATGTGTGCCACATCGCCGCTTGCCAAGCTTCATGGTACAGAGTATCTCAGTGTTGTCAAGACCGATGTTCAGTGGCAAGGTTCGCAAGTGTTGTATACCAGGGAGGGGGTTACTGTTGTTACAATCAAGGTGGGCCCAAACACACAGTCAATGACAGCAATCATGTCAGCAAGCCGAGCCCTACAGCCCTTCTAGGGATTTCCAAGTTGGTGCATTCTAAGTTCAGACCGAGACGGGCAACACTGTCAAACACTATCAAACACACCAGCACAGTACTGCTACCTCAGGCGCCATCAACATGACTACAAGCCGACCGGACGCCACCACCACAACTGCACATATGCATCACACACCACTCCTTTTCGTTGACAGACACGGCAGCTTCAGCCTCTGCAATCTTACCACAACACAACTGCACAGTCACTTGCGCTGCTAACTTATCAAGCACCCCATACCAAAACAGAGCATGTACAGACATGTCAATACTACTCAGTGAGTCACATGCAACAGGTGTGTCACGGAAAGCCGGCAGCCAATACCAACTGGTCACCACATCACCATCAGCAATATACGTACATTACCAAACCAGTGGCACGCACACCAGGCCAGACACAAAATCTGCAGAATCTGACTTTCGCCCCAAACGGACCCACCAAGCACTGCAGACATGTCAAACCTCCAACTGGGCGGATATCCGTTATCGATAACATTGGGCATGGTCAGAAGCTGACCTTCAGAAGCTGGCCGGGTGAGCTGCATCCATGCTGGCTGCCACTGACTGTCACGGTGGCAGGGGCCGGCACCCACCGACGGCCTGTGAGGCTGTGACAGCCTCAACTCACCGTGTACACTGTGTCCTCCTGCCATGCTCGCTGCCCCTGCAAGCACCCTGGCAGGGCAGCTGGCAGCTGCCATGCGCATCAGGTGGAGATCATCAAACATCTTGACAGGGCAGCTGTCCCAGGGAACTTATCGGCAGTTGCAGGCACCTCAGCTGCCAGGCTTGGAGGTCACGGGTTCAAATCCAGGACATGGCAAACATGCGGATCCTCTTGAGCGGCCCTGCTGACTCCACGTGCTTCCCGACGGAAGTACCAATCAATACAGGGCCTGTGCTGCTGATGTAGGGCCCAAAGCTGCTGCTGGTGCTGCTGAGGCTTGACTGCCTGCTCAGGCCAGCATCTGACACACGGGACGGTGCCTCAACCCCCTGCATGCTTGCGCTGCTGCTGCCACCGCCACTGCTACTGCTGCTACTGCGCCTGTGGTTGCCTGCTGCTGCTGTGGTGTCCTTGGAGGCCTTCCCAATGGCCTCAAAGTTCTGCATAATAGCTGTCACCACGATGCCGCTGGGGGCCCTCACCAGGAAACCCTGCTGCTGGGGGCCCTCAGGCTCTGCAGGCTGGCTGGCTGCCTCAGGCTCTGCAGGCTGGTGTGCCGCCTCAGACTCAACCATGGCCTGGATGGCCTCCATCAAGCTGCACTGCCGCTGAGGCTCTGCAGAAGACTGGGGCTCTGTGTTAATTGCAGGCTGGTTTGCTGGCTCAGACTCAATCATGGCCCGGATGGCCTCCATCAAGCTGCGCCGCTGCTGGGGGGCTGCAGCAGCTGCAGGCTGGATGGTGGCTGCTGCATCAGTTGCTGACTCAACCTTTGGGGCAGGTGGGACTGGGGCAACAGCAGTTGCAGCTGTGGCAGTGATGGGTGCAGCACCGCCTGCGGCAGCCTCCACCATCTCTGTTGGTGCAGCACTGGGAGCATTGGCATTGCTGCTGATGCTGCTTGTCAGGCTATTGCTGGCTGCTGCTGGGGTTGCAATGCTGATGTTAGACCGGGGGGCAGCTGGGACCTGCTGCCCTGCTTTGGCATCAAGGGCAGCAACCCACTCTGCTGTCCTGGCAGCCAGGTGGTTGTGCACGGCCCCCAGCACATCACCAGGGGAGACACCATACCGGGCCCAGGTATCGTCCACATGCTGTTCCAGTTCCTGCTCCTTGTGCTGCTCCAGCTGTTGCTCCTGCTCCTGCTCTTGGTCCTGCAATACGACGGGAAGTGCAAGATACGTGTTGTTATCACACGTGAAACACGTTAAGCTACTCACTGTGCAATTCCTCGCTATGTATGGCCCTGGCGGAAGAGCTCAGCTGCCCAGAGAAAGGCAAAGGCAGCCAGAGCCAGCGAACCCAACAGCGGCGGCAAATACGTGCGCGTTGCTGATATTAAGACTGGTTTGAGCAAGCCACATCATCTGAGAAGGCAATTCGTGTGTACCTGAACGGCCTTGACGGCGGGAACTGCCTTTGCTTGCTGCATGCGCCACTTGCATAACAACACGAAAGCTGTGGACACCATCATTGCTGATTAGTACTTGTTGATACCGCTGCGATACGAACAGGTGCTTCTGAAGCAGTTTACTGCTGTCGGTTTGTCGAGTGCTGCTGCCTGGGGCTACGTAAGCAAGAAGGTGAATAGAAAAGTTTGACGTTTGCAAGAGCAGCTGAACGCACGCGTGCCAGCTCCTTGGAGAGTGCTGGGTATGAATCCAGAGATGTCAATGTTGTAGGTTTGAGGGTTGACTAAGCCAGCATATGACAGCACCAGCCTAGCATGCAGGCAAAATTCAGAACATCAAGATGTAACCATCTTGGCTGTCAGGGGTTGGCTGTGGTGAGGGAGGGGGTTGGTCAGCATGGGGGCTCATCGGGCACATTCTGCCATTGGTTCACTGACCCACAGGTATTAGCTTGCTATGTAGTACACAGGTATTAGCTTGCTATGTAGTACACAGCCAATGGCACGTAAAATAGAAGTGGAGATAAGGCCGGGTTCATTGTGCGCCATGACCGACACCACCACCAGCCACAGTTACTCCCATGGTATGCTGGCCAGTCGGGCGGTCCAGCACGGTTGGATACTGACTGTGTTTTTGTGCTATTAAGTGTGGAACCACAACCTCTGTCTCAACACCGCAGTGGGTACCAGGCATGCCTGGCGCAGTGCAGCTGCTGATAGAGAAAATGCAATGCCACAGTGTCGAAAACATGTTACAACTGCGTGAATGAAGCTCAAGAAGCTCAAGCAAGCAGCTGACATTGTACATGTACCTGTTGGCTGCCAGCAGTGCGCCCTCTGAACTGAAGCGGGGCTGCGCTGTGCCATCCAGGCATGTGGTGTCACCACGCAACCTGCTGCCTCTGCAGCCACCAAAGCAGCATGCTGCAGGCAGCTTTGACAGTACTGCTGAATTACCACAATTTTGACCAGCGGGAAATTCAAGCTGGGTCCTCATCACCACGTCCAAAACCACAACACACTCGTGTTACACACGCGTACGCCCCCAGAACGACGGTGGCTACTGCTGCAGCAGCATCAACAGCGACAACCGGCAACTGCGCCGCACCACAAGGTTAATGCCTCACTGACGGCAACCACACATACATACATACACGCACATACAGACAGACACGCCGCGCTAGTGTTGGCTTATGTTTCCAGGACTGCGAGAGCAGCTGCACATGCAGCACGTGTAGGAGCGACTCGCACCCGCACATGCAGCATATAAATGCTTAGCGGCACAAATCCCATTACAGCTTGTGTCCGAAGCCGTGCATTGCACATCGCACAGGACAAAAATGGGGTCGCCCGCGCTGCAGCACCACGACTCAAGGGCTTTCAACTTCCAAGGTTGGTGTCGGCGGGGGCCATGCTGCTGTGAGAAGGCTGGCTGCAACAGTCGATGCGTACTGCTGCTGCTGCTGTTGATGCTGCTGCCGCCATGCCAGCTGACGGTCGTTAGGCGTCGCATGCGCTACACCTTGAAGGACCTGGAGATGACATACAGAACAGCAGCAGAGCAGGACACAACAGCAGGTGAGCATGCACTCAAGTGCTGGGCATCAGACACCGGCTGGTGTGCCTCCCACCTCTTTTCATAGCACCTGTGTTTGGCCCCTGGCTTGGTGGTGATTTCAATCACCCTCACTCCTGACCTAAGAGACTGGGTTACGCAAGTAGGCCCTCTGGGCACCCTCATTAGCCCTAGGCTTGCTGGCTAGTGCCGAGGTTGGGACCCTGTCCCCAATTACTGTACTGTACTGTACTGTACTGTACTGTACTGTACTGTACTGTACTGTACTGTACTGTACTGTACTGTACTGTACTGTCTGCAGCTGAGGTCCTACACCTGTATCTGCATAGATTCATGCTGCAACATAGGTTACTGCTGGAATTTTTTAGATTGCTCGTACAAATCCTCTTTGGGAATTGAGTGTATCTAGATGCAACAGGGCCTGCTGCAACTCCTGCGGCTGCTCCAGTTAGGGTGCAGCGTTGGAATTGCAGCTTGTAGATGCTTATGCCGTGCACTGCGGCTGTCCTGCAACCAGCTGCACCCAGAAGCTTCTTTAGCACACTTGAAATTTTTTGACTCACCTGCGGCTACTGTACTGCTGAAATGCAGCTTCTCCTGCCTTGCTGCCGTAAGTTTTGTCCCCCATGAGCCTCTGGCTCCCTTGTGGGTTGCTCAGCTTTGCTGAGCCAATTACGTAACTGTGTGACTGTAACTCAAGGCTACCTACCGGTAGGAGTACCAATGTGCCCGGGCAGGAGTTCCCGGAGTACTGCAGGGCCCGTACTCCTGCCGTTGCAACCCCGCGGGCGACTGCCTTGCGGTTGGATGGTAATGTGCCCAGGTTGTTTCTTCAGCTAGGCTTTATGGCACATGCAAGCCTTCGCTTGGTTTGGCTTGGGGTGTTGGTGGGTGGGTCAAGCTGGTGTACCTGTGCATTTCCTGCAGCCATGTGCCGGTGCAGGCGTGCCGCGTGAGCCACGCATCGGCTTATGAGTGCTGTGTAGGAACACCGGCATACAAGTGTAACTGTGCATGTGACGACTGGAGGCACTACTACAAGCACATACACAATGCAGACTGGCCACAAGCTGCTGCAGCCTTTGGTCTGACAGCAGTACTCTACCTGTACTCATCCCAGCCATCCCCAGCTGTACTCCTCGGTACTCGCACCCCCTGTAACTGTGTAACTGTAACTGTAAGTGTAGTGCCGGTGGGTCCAGCACAGATTTGCTGACTGGCCTCAAGCTGCCATTGCTGACTGAGCAGCCCAGAATGCAGCAATCAGAATTGCAGAAGCCATCAAGAGCATTTCCTGCAGCAGCGGCAAAGGGTCTGTAAGGGCGACCAAACTGAGCTCAGCACACCCTGTGTATTGCTGTGCTGACGATGGCATGCTGCATAATGGCTGCGGCAGTCATGACAGAGTGCAGCACGCAGCCAATCAGCAAAAAACGACAGTGCAACGGCAGCCAAGACTCTTGTGACGGGAATGCATGTGATTGTCTGCTGTCTGCTGCTGCTGCTGCTGCTGCTGCTGCTGTGTACACCTGCAAGCCTCGAGTCCTGAGGGCACCCACCTGCAACGGTAACAGCCTGCATTGCGATCGTCCAGCAACTTAGCCCATCCCTTGCCAGCTGCAGTGCTGACTTCACTACCCTCGTGCTGCTGCTGCTGCTGCTGCAGCAGCAAGCAGCTGTTACTACCGCTGCTGTTGTTGCTTGTCGAGTCGTGGCAATGGTATTGAGGGGTCGTGCAGCTGGCCTTCAGGTGCAGCTGTCCTGCAGCGCTGGTTCTGTACTGCATGGCGCTCTGCAACAGGCTTCGTGCATTGGCACCCCACCTGCACAGTCAGTGGCATACGCAGCAATGTACAATGAAAGCGAGCCTTTGCAATACACAATAATCCTGGCAGCATGCCAGGTTGATGGCGGCTGCTGCTGCTGCTGCCGCTGCTGCTGCTGCTGCTGCTGCTGCTGCTGCTGCTGCAGTGCCACAGGTCTATGGTCTTGCAGCAGCAATACCTCTCCCTGGTGTGTACCCCCCTGCCAGTACCCAAAGCTGACACGGGAAATGACATGCCCTGTGCTGCAGTAACAGTGTGCTGCCCTAACCCACCTTGTCAGACAGCACATCACGCTGGCTGCTCGACAGTGGTCACCGGAGACCGTTCAACAGCTCAGGAGACATTGCTGGTCTGTTGTGCACCCAAGTCAGCTGAATGGGTGAGGTGCTGCTGCTGGTGCTGCTTCATTGCGCACTTGGAAGTGCAGGAAGCCTTCTTCAGCCCGCCGCTGCTGCTTCATTGACTTGCTGCACCCGCTGCTTTGCAGTTCCAGCTGGATGCTCTTGCTGCTGTATTCACAGGCTGTGTGGGCCGACTTGCACGACGGCGTTGAGATTATTGTTGAGCTTTCAAGGCTGAAATAACGTACACATGTCATCCACTGCCCCTGACACCAATCACCCCTAGAGCTCTAGCTGACCTTGAGATCAGCTGCTGACAGTGTGAAAGCCGGTCTTGGGGCTTTCCTGGCACAGAACGCACTGAGTCTGCTGCATTACAGTATTTCGAAAGCCTGCGACAAGAATCAAGTCTCAGACGTACTGCAACAGGTTTTCGGAACTTCTCGGAGTCTTGAGGCAAACAAGGTGCATTCCGTTCCAAGATGCCCACGAATTGTTTGATCAACAGTCACACAACAACGCAAGACTGACGCGTTGTTCTCGTCCTCCCAGTGACCTAGGCGTTACTGATTCATCAGTTGAGTGGTGGCAAGTTTACCACATACTCAATGCATTCTTGTCAGCATAGTCTCAGAGTATCAAATTCTTCGCTTCAGTGCATCACACCCCCACTGCTCCTCGTCCAAAGCAGGGCTGCAGCATCTACAGGGGGTTGTGTCACTCGACCCCCACCCCTCCTCCAGGCTCCAGCCAGACTTCGGCAGCTTCCCAGCAGCTACCTCCCTGCTGTAGATAGGCCCTATAGACGATTAGTGAGCTGCAGAGCCACCAAGTCAGAGGTACAGCTGCAGCAACCGGCAGGGAGTACAGCCGCTGCTGAGCCTTTTGACAGGTGAGAGTGCCAGGGTGACACCTGCGCATTGCGGAATCAGCACTGCAGCCGCTGATGCTGTTCAGAAACACTGATCACCACACACAGGGGGTAATGTGGTGGCCTTTTGTCCAGTGTGCACAGCAGCGAATCACCGACAGGCCTGTCCTGTGCCTAGGCTTGGGGGGGGGGGGGGGATAAGAAGTACAGTAGTGAGAGGGTGTCCGTGCCAATACTGCTTACAGGCACCAGCAGTGTACAGCACCCAGCAAAGCAGCCACCGCCACCAATTGTTGTACAAATGCCTGTGCCCCCCCCCCCCCCCCGATTTGAGGTACCAGGGTGCCACAAAAATACACAGCAGCAGCTTCGCTTGTTCCACTATTGGTGTGGTCACTGCCTTACTGGCCTCAAAAGTCGCCACTGCACTCCCTAATTGTGTGCTGCTGTCTCCAGGGTTGTTCAGTTCTGGGAGTGGCATGGTCATGGCAAACGGCGGACGCACCGCATCGCCTACGTCACACATGGCTCAGGTGGGTGAAGGCTGGAGGGGGGGGGGGGGGGGGCTGCTGTATTCCAGCTGTTTGGAACATGGCCTTCATGTCACCTATGAAGGGTGTGGTGGGGGGAGGTGGTGGTAGCAGCTGCTGACATGACAATTTGAACAGGAAGGGCAACACTGAGGCTGTCGCACAACAGCCTCAGTGTTGTCCTTCCTGTTCACACTCTCATGCTGTCCTCCTTTTTCTGTGGTGCTGTATGTGAGAGGTGCTGGCAGCTTGGGTTGGAGTCAAAAGACAGCAACAGGCCCTTGCGAGAAGGCAGAGACTGGTAAAGAGCATGAGGGACCGCACTGGGCTTGGTGGTGCATAGCATCATCTTGCCGGCAGCAGGAGCTTGATAGAGCCGTTGTACGTGCGAGACATATTGGTGACGTTTACTGCTGCTCCTTCCCTCTTCCCCTCCCCTCTCTTCTTGCCCTCCTGCCGTCTGCTCGCTGTCCAGGCCCCATCCCTGTGGTGCTGATTCACGGGATGGGGGCATGCCATGAGCACTGGGCGAAGCTGTTCAATGAGCTTGATGTCAACAGATACACAGCTTATGCGGTTGATCTGCTGGGCTTTGGTGACAGCGATAAGCCGCTGCCCCTGCTGGAAGCTGAGGGGCCTCGGGGCCACTTGTACAGCTACGACACCTGGAGCGCACAGATACATGATTTTGTAGACCAGGTGTGTGTGTGTGGGGGGGGGGGGGGCGACGCGGGGAAGGGGGGGGGGTACTTTGGAGTAAGGGGAGGGGGGGGGGGGGGGGGGGGCGGGGGGCTAGGGTGGACAGCATGCGCGCGAAAGGGGGGGGGGGACTAGGGTGACAGCGGGAGGCATAAGTAAGTGTAAGTCGGTTCCGCCGGAGAGTGTACGGGACCCAATGTCCACCAGCATGCAAGTGCTGCCGGGCCATGCTGGAGGCTGAGGGGCTACGGGGCCACCTCTACAGCTACGACACCTGGATTGCACAGATACATGATTTTGTAGACCAGGTAGGAGGAGGGGGGGTTATGGTGGCGGGTATGGTGGACAGCGGGATGCATTAGTCAGTGTAAGTCAGTTCCGCATTTGGAGAGGTTAAGGGACCCAGTGTCCACCGGCATGCATGTGGTGCCGGGCCCTGCTGGAAGCTGAGGGGAGACGCGGCACCTCTACAGCTATGACACCTGAAGTGCACAAATATTGGGGGAGTATGTTAGATGGACGTTCGCCAAACAACAATGGCATTGCCCACCAGGATCGAGCCAGGTGAACCTCATAAGTTGTCTCCCCTGCGGTGGTTTGCACCAAATTACATGACTTCGTGGAACAGGTGGGGGTGGGGTGGGGCGCGGAGGGGGATTTGGAAAGGGGGAGACTGGGATGGACAGAGGGGGTGAGAATGTCATGTGCAGCCGTGGGTAAGTTGCGCTTGTGGTGAGGGCTTTTGACGTTGTTCTGGTGGTGACTGGTCTCTTTCCTGGTCCCCCATTAGCCTCTGGCCCCCTCGTGGGTTGCTCAGCCTTTTGCTGAGCCAATTACTGCAAGGGGGTGTTCACACCGGGTGGGGCTTAACAGGGGCCCTGATGCTTTCCTGTTCACACCAAGATTTGATGGCCACGTTATCTCAATTGCGTGATCATTTGTGTCATTAAAGGCACCCAAACGCCGTTCGTTATGGCGTCAACGGCTGCACTGCAGCTTTCTGGACAGCAGCAGCAATCTGGGACAGCAGCAGGACCTGCTGTGGTCCTGGTGCAGACAGCAGGATGGGGCCCTCCGAGGCACTGCACGGCCGCTGTTTCGTGTCAAATGTGTATAGGTGTATCTAGGCGACATTTTGCAAAGCGGATGGAGGCTCCCAAGCAGTTGCTGAGCTGGAAGCAGTACGATTGATGTAGTGGTGGACTCGTTAACCTCGTGTACGCCACTGACGGCTGCAGCTATGCATGATAGGTACCAATGTAATATACAAAATTACGTTTACGCTGCAGGCGTGTGGGTCTATCGTCTTTGCTGCCTCCAGTGGGCCTCTGGCTTCATTGAGCAATCTGTAGTGCTGCTGTTCTGGATGCTGACACTCCGTTGGCCACGTCATCTCGGAAACCAATCCGTTATGTGTGCTAAAAAAGGATTCTGTGGCGCGTTTGGCCTAACGCAGCACTTTGAAAACCCCAACACCCCTGTCAGACCCCCTGTCAGACCCCCTGTCAGACCCCCTGTCAAGTCACCCAGATGGGGGTGGTCCGTTTTCACAAACCCCAACACGTTGGGGCCCCATTTGCACATAACGAACCTTATATGTAAGTATAGTTGCTTGAATAATCGCGCGTTTAGGATAACGCGGCAAAAAGTTCTGCTGTCAGGCCCGGTGTGAACACCCCCTTAGAGGATATGTGTAACTGGATATGTGTAAGGGAGCAAATGCGCACCGGCATGCATGCGCTGGAGCCTCCATCGTCTGCACATACCCTCTCAAATCCTGATCTCAGGCATACACGCCGTACAGAGCAAGTCCCTTCTCCACCACCTCACAGGGGCATGCGCTCCCCCCCCCCCCTCCCCTTGTCCCTGCAGGTTGTGTGTGCCCCCAGTGTGTTGGTGGGCAACTCTGCTGGTGCGCTGGCGGCCCTGCAGGCAGCAGTGGCTCACCCTGCCTTGACACGCGGCCTCATGCTGCTGGACTGCTCACTCAGGTGTGTGGGTGTGTGTGTTGACAGAAAGGGGGGGGGGGGGGGAGAAGAGAGGGGGGGGGGGGGAGCTCTGGGGGGATAGGGGGGGGATAGGGGGGGGCTGTGCTGTGTTATGAAGTGCTCTGAGAGGGTTTGAGGAACAGCTGGTCACTGTGGCACAGGTTGTGTGGGGCTGCGAGTCGTGGTTGATCAACTGACGTTAGTGGGACCTGACGAATCAGGACATGCAGGATTGCAGCGTGCAGCATTCGCCTCTAGCTGCCCGGCTCACGGACATCTCTGCAAACGTATCCAGCCCAACAGCCAGCCTGGTTAGAACAAACATCTTTGTGCAGGTAGTGGCAGCACATGCCACAGTGTGTTGTTGGATCTGTTGGCAGCTGCTGCTTACGCCAGTGAAACGTGCTCAAAGATCCGCTGACACTGCTGTGCTGTCTGTACTGTTTGTAATCTGCACCGTCTTCCCCCCCCCCCCCCCTTGCAGGCATATGCACGAGGCCAACCAGCCTGCTGTGCTGCACCCCTTCATCACAGCCTTCCAGTGGCTGCTGCTGAGCACACCACTGGGGAAAGTGATGGTGCAGGTGTGTCATTGGGGCAGGGAAGGGGGATCGGGTAGGGTGTGTCTCTGCTGGGGGAGTTCACTGTGACCCCGGCGGGGGATGAGCATGGGACAGCTTGGGAAGGTGAGGTTGTCCTGTCTTTCAGCAAAGTAGAGATTGCCAAATTTCATAGAGAGCCACCAGCAGGAAGGCCCTTCCGGGACATGCACCTAGCAGGAGAAGCATTGCATCAACTGTCGTGACGCTCGGGGAGTTTGGTGACAGCTTGTGCTCGTCAACCACAGCAACAGCAGCAAACCGCACACACTGGCAGCATACATTACATGTCAATGACAACTGCAGCAGCTAGCGCGCAGTGTCCAGCAGGCAGTGTGTATATGCACAGCAGTTGATTGGACAGTGTAGACACAATTGAAGTGTGACAATTCACCAATCACTTGACCAGCACCAGTGTGCTGCCGCCCACTGCAAGCACTGCACCGATTGTGACCAACCCCTGACTGAGATGCTTATCCCCAGACGGCTTGTAGCTGCCTGTACTGCAGTTGGTAACCGCCTGTTGCTGCCTGGTTGTGCTGCAGGGTGTGCTGAACCAGCCAGACGCCCTGAAGTCAATCCTGCAGGGGTGAGTTGAGACAAAGTACACACATACGGCGTCCGCAGGGCACTCGGGGGGGGGGGGGGGGGGGGGGGGGGGGCTGTCCTGCTCCTGCCGTAGGATTCTCCCGTCTCCAGCACAGCAGTGCCTGGCATCCTTGTGAGCACACTGTGCGCTGAGCCGTGCGTTGCCAGCCACTGAACCAGCTGACGTCGCTTCATCAGCTGCAGCAACACCCCCTTCAAACCCTGCCTCAGCCATTTCTGCTTCTACTTTTTTTTGCCTTGTTGCCACACCCAGGATTGTGTCCAGAACCTCTTCTGTCTGCAACTGCATCTGAATACTGCATGCTGTGTCTGCATACTGCACCACTCAACTTCATTGATATCAGGCATCCGTTGATGTCTATCATGCCAATGTTGCTGCCGCTGTTGCTGCTGCTGCTGCTGCTGCTGCTGATTTGCAAGTGCGTACGGCGACGCCTCCTGCCTGTCCCCCCAGCTGCTGTCCAGCTGGCGTCGCCACCTGTCTGACCCCACCTCCTGTGAGGTGCTCCTGGACGTGTTCACCAACAGCAGCGGACCACGGCCACAGGACCTGCTGCCTGCCAACACAGCGGTGAGGGAGGAGGGCGTGTGTGTTGGAACATCTGGATCTGTACTCCGGTGTACATGCGAGTCAAATGCAAGCAGTCCTAGAAAGCACACAAAGAGTGTCGTACAAGGATAGTCAAACTACAACGCACGCTCCGAAAGCCCGGGTCTTGCCCTGCATGTGTGTGTGTGTGGGGGGGGGGGGGGTGCGCCGTACTCGCATCGCCCGGATCTATCAATGCAATGGCTGCAGTCAAAGCACGCCTCAAGAGTCACAAGCATACATCATAAGCAATGGGCCTGCTGACATCCCACTGCTGGCTTGGTTTGTACTGGTTTGTGCTGCTGCCGTCAATAGCACTGCTGCCATCTTTGTGGTGCTGCTGCTGCTGCTGCAGCCGACGGTGGTGCTGTGGGGTGCGTCTGACCCCTGGGAGCCTGTTCAGCGGGCCAAGCAGGTGTTTGAGGGATTTGTGGCCGACTTTGTGGAGCTGCCAGGTGGGTAGGTGGCGGGGGTGTGAGGAGGCGATGGATAGGGTTTGAGGGAGGAATGGTGGGAGTGGGTGGAGGATTGGAGGGCGCAGAGAGAGGGGGGGGCATGCAACAACCTCAGCAAGACTTCTGCCTTGCCGTGTTCAATTTTCTTACAGGGTCTTGTTCAGGGCTCAGCTTGTCGCCCTGCTGCGCTGCCCTGCAAATATACCTTAGGAGCTTGGTCACAACATCAGTTCAGGCCCCCACCCATTCTATGCTCACACTTTTATGCCGTGCCAATCTTCCTACTGTTTGTGCTGTTGGTGGTGTGCAACAGCACACCCCCTACGTCAAAACATGTTGTAGCCACACTCGCCAAGTGGCTCGTATCACTCCCTCCCCCCCCCCCCCTCCCCCCGCCGCGCGCACACCCACCAACCCACCCACCAACCCAACCAACATTTTGCTGCAGGAGTGGGCCACTTCCCTCAGGACGAGGTGCCAGCGCTGGTCGCTGCTATGCTGGACTCCTTCGTTGATGAGTGTGCAGTGGAGTATGGCAGCAGCAGTAGCAGCAGCAGCCTGGCAGAGGGAGGGGAGGTAGCAGGGGCAGCTGGGGGGTGCAGGCCGGACCCTGAGGGGCAGACCGTGGAGGGGTTCACATTGAGGGGCTTGATGGCAGCAGCAGAGATGGATCCAAAAGTGTAGCGGTCACGGCTGGAAGCCGCAGCGTAAGCAAGTGTGCATGTGGCTGAACATTTTGTGTGTGAAACAAGTTGAATTCGGCAGGATACGTCTTTGATTGAAGGAGGATGAACAGGCAGGGTGCTGGTGCCCCAAACTCTGTGCTGACCTTGAACACATACGTCTATGACCTGCTAACTGCAAACCCCATGCTTCATGATAGCTGTGTTGTGTAGGCACAGAACGGCAGCGCAGGTGTAGCAGCACGCACAGCATTTCATGACATGCGTCAGCTAGTTGTGGGTCACATACAATGTCGTGGATGTGTGATGCTAAGTGACAAAGACCCAATTACCATCTGTCATTGCGTATTGACGTGACATTGCGTGTTTTCCCTGGCTCGTGGTTTTGTCCAACAGTTCAACCATAGGCTATGGTCCATAGAACCTGAGGAGGCCAAAAGTTCCAATCAGCGTTCGATGAAATTGTTGGGCAGCCACTTTTGGGTTTTTGATCAAGCTGCATTCCCTCCTGCCAGTATGCTGTCGAGCTGACATGGCAGATCTGCCCCCTCAATTTTCCTTCCATCTGAGACAGTATGGTGTCACCTACCGTCAACACGATGAGAGACCCTCAATGCAATATCACTTGCTGATGGTCCCAGCCCAAAGCAGCAGCAGCCGCCAGCGCAGCGGCAAGGGTTGCGGTTCAAGGGGATCAGGATCAAACACCCTTATGCAGCATGTGATACGCCACTGGTGCTAAGGTGGAACGGCTGCGGGTCGGGCTGAGCTACTGTCGAGGAACATGCCGGGTGTCGCACACGCCACCTGTTGCAGCTTTGTGCATTGTCTGCACTGTCCCTGTGGTGTCTGCCGCATGGCAGGGGCGGGTTCAAAGGGGGAGTGGAGGGCGAGCACGATGGAAAGGACGCAGGGCCGATTGGCAGGGGTCTGCCGGCACGACAGCACTGGGTATGTCAGTGGTAGCAGCTGTCGTGTTGTGGTTGTTGCAGCACCCTGCCTGAAGGTCAATGGGAGCCCCTGGCTCCCTTGCGGGTTGGACAACATGGCCTTGCCTGATCTGTAACTGTGTTGGGGCCAGTTGTTCGTCAGCATGGGTCTCTCAATTGATGTACTGTCTCAGGGTGTCAGCGAGTGCCTTTGATTACGTGTGAATGAGGGTGTATTCTGCCATAGTTCCTGCACAGCTTCCAAGGCACATTCTCAGCATGTGGCTCTTTTGTTGCTTGTGTTGATTGGAGGGTATCAACGCAGCGAACCAACGTAGCAGCAAGTGCAGCAGCATTATGAGTCATTGCTGATGACATGGCTGTAAATGCTGTGGTATATACACACCACCATCAGCAATGATCGTTTGCGCTCAGCATCTCATGATTGCACGTTTTATTGAGAAGATGGCTGCAAAAAGTGACTGACACCCAGGGCCCTCACAATCCCACACAAACATCGCCACACTGAGTGCACTGTGTGTGCTGACATCAATTACATCACAGCGCAAGATGACAAGCTGGGATTTCAAAACAATCAAGATCTTGCCGCAGAGACAAACCCACTTCCGGTCCCAACCTCTTGGTTGATTGTTACAAGACAGTGCACGCTAGTACACACATGCAGTATGCAACTGTGGCAGAGTTCATGCGCCCTCTTACACAGTCATGGCGGCACACATGCATCACCAGACATCTGCGTGACTGCTGGAGGTGTGTCTTGCATGACACAATGCACAAACAGTGTCCCACCCCCGAGGCTGTGAGTCACACAACCGCACACTGACTGTCTGCCCCCTTCCTACAGTAGCATGCCACCCACTGCGCAAAAGAAGGTGGTGTAGTGCATTGGACTATAGGCCTGACAATACCAGGAAACCGCAGGCCAGGACAAGGGGCAAGCCACGATGGGTGCACAAGACATGCAGGAGGCTCCTACACGTAGCAGCCGTACTACACTTGGCAGTACCAGAAACATTCATAACATCCACAAGGCAAAGGGGTGACACCAGCATGCCATGACCCCTGTGGGTAGCACCCTTTGCAATGTTGCACTGACTCAGGCACTGCAGCAAAATAAGATCGCGACCATGCAGTGCACGAGATACCTCAAACTTCCACCCAAAACAGCAGCAGCATCACAGTTCAAACAACCATACAAGCACTGGCTCCAACCCAGTATAAACCTGCAAACAGAAATGCCGGCAGGATACACAGCAGCGCCTGCATCTGACCCTCTAAAGCAGCAATGCGCGCACCCTGCAGCGTTTATGCCGACAGTGACATAAGTATGGTGGCCAACGCCATGGCGATCTGCACATTGTTGACCACCGCCGAGGCAGCGACCGGAGTGATTGTACATTCATGTTTCCACCTTGACTGAGCAGCTTTAGCAGCACTTGGAAGCCTTGCTTGATGGAATGCAGCCACTGGGAACTGCCAGGCAAAGAAGCCTAGCCCAGCAAGCCAGATGGCGGCTGGTAACATGGGAGTTTGCAAAGCTAATTACACTCATGTCGAAGTGGAGCTCTATGCTGAACGCACACACATCATGCAAATGACATATGCATTGCCAGCTGTGTGAGTGGGGTGCAGAGTTAGGTGTGAGATCACACCAGCGTTGTGTAGCTGCCACAATTATGATGACAGCCAGCCATGAGGTGACATCTGCAAGTGTACGTAGTATGTTGGACTGGTTTCCGAGCCTGAAGGCTGCACTCTTGCAGTTTCAGATCACCTGTTGGCGATGTCAGCAGCTGCAGCGTTTATGCCGACAGTGACATAAGTATGGTGGTCAACGCCATGGCGATCTGCACAATGTTGACCACCGCCGAGGCACTGACCACCCTTGGCCATGAGTGATTGTACATTCATGTTTCCTCCTTGACTGAGCAGCTTTAGCAGCACTTGGAAGCCTTGCTTGATGGTATGCAGGCAATGGGAACTGTCAGGGCTGATCATGGCAGCCGAGAAGCAACCAGCAGTGCAAGCCAGGTGGCGACTGGTCACATGGGAGGTTGCATAGCTGACGTGCAGTGCTTGTGATGTGCAGGCATATGTTGACAGCACATACAATCACATTCACTGCCACTTTTGTGAGTGGGTCCTAAGGTTCAAATCTGATAATGATGCTTGCCAAGCACGGTGTTCAACTCAGGCTGCAAGCACGGCAACACATCTGATGAATGCTGACTGCCAGTTCTTTGCAAATTGCATGTTCCCCACATGCAGCCTGCCCAGAGTAGCTGTTGTAAGCATAACTCAGATGTCCGTGTTGGGGCACTGCGTTGAAAGTCTCTTGTTGTCATTTGATTGGCCCCATTACTTGCTGATGCTGGCGCTTCAAGCTCTCGGAGAGTCCAACTACAGGCGTCAGAGAGCAATTGACATGGTTATGCACCAGTGTGAAGCTTCAAAAGGGCCAGCCCCTGAAAAGCGTGCCATGTGCGGATAGCCACTGTTCAGATTGCACTGCCTGCAATATCAGCATGCGTTCAGTCGCCGGTGTCTTGGTTGGTACACGGAAGGCGGGAACAGCGCAGACGTATAAAACGTCATTCCAGGTATGTGCTCTTATACTACATTTATCACGTTTAACGATTTATCCTCAACATAAATGTGCAAAGATGCGAGTTGTTGTGGTTCGACACGTCCGAGGCAGACTGCGCCACAATACAGCGAGACGCATGCGACTGGCTGCAGCCACAGTGATGTCATCGTGTTATTGCTACTTGAACTAAAACTTACTTTGGACATGTCGGATGCAGCAGATGGTGCGCCCGTTTGGATCTTGGTCTTGGACGGGCCAGCAGTTCGTCGTCATCACTGGAAAGCAGTGGAGGCTCGATCAGCCGCAGCAATAGCAGCATCAGTGACCACAGCGTCCTTGGTCAACGTTCTTGGGGCTCACAGCACAGGACTCGTGCAGAGCAATGTCGTGACAGTAGACTCGACAGATGCAGCAGCGAAGCCTGTGGCACCTCTGAGCGCAGCTTCAAATGGAAGGTTGTGAACTACGTCATTATCCCTGTCAGCTGCCACTGCTGGCAGCATACTGGCTGCTGGCGCTGCTGTGTGGTGTGCTGGCCAGCTTCATGGTCTGGCCCTCCCTGCTGCTTGCTGCCCGGCTGTATGGGCCTGCCCTTTCATCCCCTACATTTGGCACAGCCCTGCTATCCGTGGCAAATTCGGTGTGCTGGGCAGCCGGATGCTGCGGCTGCAGTTGAGGGCGCCCACTGTGCCACAGTGGTGTCACGGCGCTGACACTGCCCATGCGGCCACACCTGCCTGACTTCTACCTGCTGGGCTTCCCTGTAAGTGGCATGGAAGGGGTTTTGGGGGGCAGGATCTCCCTGTGACAGCTGTGGTGACTTTCGTAATGGCATGACACAACATGTCACCTTGTTGCTGGTCGATCAGGAGAATCAGGGTGATCAGGGTCCATCAGAGTTGTAGCCATCAGCAGGTTCAGGCCAATTGGGCAGTGCGCAACAATGAACTGTGCATGGCCACGGCCTTGTGGTGTGGCTATATGCTATAGTACTGCTCCCCTGACGCATCCGGCACTGTCAAGGCTTGCATATTTTGCACTTGTGCCGCCGCCGTCTGTCAAGCAATCTTGTTGCGTGAAGGACCACCCGGGGCGCTGCTGACGCGCGGCTGACGCGCGATGCTGTTGCTCCTGCTCCTGCTCCTGCTGCTGCTACTGCTGCTACTGCTGCTGCTGCTGCTGTTGTGCTCCCTCTTCGACCCCCCCCCCCTACGTCTGCCTTACTAGAAATGCGGTACCACCAGCATGGCAGCCTACCTCCAGGCCCACCCTGGCGTTTCTGGCCTGGCAGGCATGCCTGGCAACGAGACCTTCCAGAAGGAGAGCCACTTCTTTGGCGGCATTCTGGGTAGGGCCACAGCCAGCAGCAACACCCTGTACAGGAGCTTCTTCCCCACAGTGCTGACAAGGTGCGGCTGCATTTGTACGAGGCAGTGATGCAATATGATACTGGTCTCAGTCAAGCCTTGCTGTCGGTAACAGCAGACACCAGGCGGTGACAGGATGTCAACCAAGCCTGATATCACCAACCTTTGACGATGCATTGAGCATCGCATGCGCATGGGCCCGTTGGCTGCTAGCGTGTCTTGCAGGGTCTTTACTTAACATGCACTGCCCATGTCAGATGCAGTGTGGCATGCACTGGCCATTGACAGCACAGTGCACATGCACGCCACACATCCACAGGCTGCAGGCAGGCATGGCGGGTGTTTGACAGCTAGCTCAAGTGAAGCTCAAGTGAAGGCTTCAAGCGGCCACAGACACCATGCACTAGCACAGACCAAGGAACCTGTTTCCCTTGAAAGCATAATCTGGCTGCTCAACGCGGTTGCTGCTGTACATGTTGTTGTTGTTGTACGTGTGTTGGCTGCAGGTGGTGGAGTGAGGTGGTGCTGGGGTGCCCCGCTGGCTGTGCTTTGACGCCTGCCCACCAGCGCCTGCCTGCCCTACGTGGCTGCAAGAGCCAAGGCCATCACACCAGATGCAAGCTGGTGGTCATGGTAGGTGTTCCATTAGTGAGGAGACCCAGAGGGTGCTGGCCCAGCCCAGAGCCTGGGTGAAAACTGTACGAGGGGAGTGATCGACGTATGACTCATCTACTGGGTGGATGAGCCATGGCAAAACACGGCAATTCAACATCCATGCACGTGGTACAGTGCTTGTTCGGGCTGTTGGTGCACCACCTCAACACACGTGGGACATGTGTCAGTCAAGGTACGCCTGGGGTGTTTGCTGCCAGCAACTGTGGCAGCAGTTGCGCATCTGGGTGTGGCAGATCTGGCCCATGTGGCAGCTGTCAGCAGCCAAGCACAGCCGCCACACAGTGTTGAACCCTTCATTTCCACCCACAGCACTGCTGTGCTGGGCTGCTGACATTTAAAATAAAAAATATCAACAAATATCAACAGATCTCAGATCATCGGATGCGCAAACTGCTGCCAAAGTGTCCTGGCAGCAAAGTTGAAGTCACGTTCAAAGTTATGCATGTTGCAGGGTGGCCTTCCTGTGCGGGCGGCAGCTCAAGCAATCATGTGGAGCAGCGGTTGTGTGGATTCCTTTGCAGAATTGCTGAGTGTGTATGTGCTGTGCCATGCCGGCAGTAATCAAACTCAGATGGACAGTCTGTCCACTACCCCCACCAGCCCTGCCACCACCATGGTGATGGCATCAACCATCACACATCATTGTCGCCGCCCGCGCTGCCGACGCAAGACTGTTGTCATCAAAATGCACTGCGGCTGCCACTCAATGCTCCATCGCTGCTGTTGCTGCCGCTGCTGCTGCTGCTGCTGCCGTCCCTGTCATCAGGTGCGTGACCCTGTAGACGGGTGTGTTCAGTGCAGAGACGATGCTGCGGGGCATGGGCGTGCCTCTCACCTGGACC
>VIIQ02000389.1:0-27626 GCA_007449985.2 Desmodesmus armatus
GGGGGCTGTGGTGGGGGAGGCGTGTAGGTGGCTGGCAGGGGGTGGGTAATCGAGGGGTGTGTTCAGGGATAACCCCCCCTGCCCTTGTCAATAACTGTGTGTTGCCTTCCTGTTGTCACTTGTTGATGTGGCTCAACTGTTGCAAGGTTCCTCACACTCACAATGGGCACTAGACAGGTGGTGGTTGCGGCAGCAGAGGGACAACCCACACTGCTGCAGCACATGTGGAGGATGGGGGCTGTGGGGTGGGGGAGGCCGCAGATGGCTGGCCGGGGGTGGGTGATTGCAGAGACCCCCACCCCCTTCTTCCTGTCAATGACTGAAGTGTTTGCCTGGCAGTTGTCGCTGCTTGTTTTGATTTTGTCCTGTTGGCAAGGTTTCAGTGCATTTGTGCGCTAGACAAGCTGTGGTTGCAAGCAGCAGGGGCAATGCACTGTTGCAGCAACATGTGTGGGAAGGGGGGCTGTGGGTGGGGCGGCTGCAAGTGGCTAGCAGGGGTGGGTGAATGAAGGGCTGATCGCTTTTGAATCAGCGCTTCGAGCGTTGGCACCACTGCTTTCACTTCGGGCTCTCACCCAGTGTGGCTTTAGGCCGGGCCATGGCACACTAGATGCCATCTTCACGCTGCAGCATCTGATAGAACGTCTAACGCCCGGTGGCGTCAGTGCAGCATCGACCTCTGCTGGGGGAGGGGGTTTGCCAGATGAGAAACTGGCATGTGATCTGTGCAAAATTCTCAGCGCCTACCAAGACCAACAGCACATGCCCCAACACCATTTTCTTGAGTCGCAGCAGTTTTGCACAGACAGACCCGCTCCGTGCAGCAGTGACTCCGTCACTGCTTTGAAGCTGCATGGGGACTGGTGGTCTGCTGACCGGCTGGCGGACGTTGGTCATGCTGTGCATTTCCTTGTGACTTTGCATAAAAGAGATGTGAGAGCCAACCGGAAACCAAGCCAGACGATGGGGAGACGAAAGGGCAGCAGGGAAACAAGCAGCAGACACAGCACAGATGTACAGTGAAGGTTTACACATCTAATGAAATGCATCTAGGGGCCGCCACCCGAATGAAGTGCTCGTGAGTCCACCAGGCTCCACTACCAGCACCAGCACCCAGGCATCACCAATATATTACCTGCAACAGCACACCGAACACCCACTCAGTCCAGTGGAAGACGTAGGCACGGGGATGCACGTAGTGACATGTAGAACGAGGGCGACCCCTAGGACAAGGCGATGTAGGCGATGTAGGCAGGGACGGGGGCCACAGCAGCAGTCCTGCAGGGAGGGACAAGGGCAGCAGGCTGCACCAGAAGAAGCAGAGAGGGGAGGGAGACAAGCTAGCAAAATGCCGGGGTCAGCGGGAAAAGGGGGGTGCAGGCATGGCAAAGCAGAAGGATGTCTAGCAGGGGATGAGTAAGGTTACACGTGTGGTGTTACATGTGGCAACTGGCTGCCAACAAGGAGGCTAACAGCTGGCGTGTAAGGCTGGCGCTGATGTGATTGGAGGTTTGTCTAAAAAACTACACCCACACGGCCTGCGGGCACTGTGTGTGCTCCCCACAGGAGATTTGCAATTATGGTTCAAGTGGACGGGAGCCATGCATGCCAAGCTGCCTTGAAGGGGGAGAGAGGGGGGGGGGGGGGGGGGGGGGGGGGGGGGGGGGGGGGGGGGAGGGAGGAAACTTCAGCAACCAGGTCGGAACAGGCAGGTAAGCAACCAGCAGTAGGTCTGACTGTGATGTGATGTGATGTGCTGAGAAGCAAACAAGCATGACAAGAGGGAGGGGTGGTGCATGAGGTAAAGCCTGCCAGCTGTGAAAGAGTACCGTAACCCCCAGAACATATTCGCGTCCGAACTATTCGCGAATGGGTCAGGAAAACTTTGGAATTTAATACTTCCTCCTAACATTTCGCGCTGGGCCCTGCCCTAATTTTCTCCCTCTTCCTAACCTTTCGCGATGGTGCTGCTGCTGTCGTTTTTGGTGCCTTATCTGTCCGTTGACTGGCTGTGGGGCTCCGGTTTCCGTCTGTGCATGCCTGGCCTTCTTTGGAGCAGCACGTGTTTCCTCTGTGCACTCTCTGGGAGCAGTAGTGTATGTGAGCTGCAGAGTTGGGAGCTGCATTGAGTGCCTCTCTGCAGGAGGCAACAGGATGGCTTGCTCTATCGCTTTGCAAACACTTCAAATTATCTAAAGCAATAGCAAAGCAGGTTTTGGTAGTGAAGGCAGCTGTGCACTGGTAAACGGCAGGTCATGACAGGCAGGGCAGTGATCACTGCTGATCTTGATGATCGGTGCGAGGGAGAGACTCAAGAGCCACCTAGCGTGGCAGACAGGCTGTAATGGGTATCATGAAGACTCTTATATAGGTGCTAAGGAGGCTGTAAGAAGGCAATTTGGCGCTTCTTGTTGTTTCTTTGAATTTTTTTCCATCCTCCACTAGGACTCACCGGTGGCGTTCAACGGTTTCAATGGTTTGCGTTGGTATGCGTTGGTTCAGCGTTGGCTTTGGCCAACGCGTCGTTGGCGCCCAACGCCCATCTGGCGGCACACCTTGCACTATGATTGCATCGGAGCTGCACACCCCGCTCCCAGCAACGCTATGGCACAGCATGGCTGGCAGGCAGGTTTGAAAGCAGCTGCTGGAACCGGCACTGCAAATGAGACAATGGCTGATCTCTGCCTTGTGGTCAGCATTGCTGTGATATTCACAACATATCAGTGGTTCACCCAAAGTGCTGCTTGTTGTCCTTCACACAAGCACCAACAGTGTTGTGTTGTTTTTGCTGTGGAGTGTGTGCTATGTTGCAACTCTGCCAGCTTTGCACACATCCAGCTACGTCCTGGCGATGCAGCAGCAGCTGCACCAGCAGACACAGTCTAGGGTTGGCTGCGTGTCCTGCTGAACTATGCGTGGTGTCAGTTATAACATGCTTGTGTTATTTGCAATGGGCCTCAGCAACTTGCTGCATTATGGAGTGGTTGCTCATGTCACACGGGACAGCCATGCCTCTTTTACACTAGCTGGCCCCTGTCATACTTGCTGGCAACCATTTGCATGTGTTTTTGCCTAACCACCTATCAAGCTCATGCCCCAGCATGTGCGGTGTCCAGCAGTGAGGAGAGTGAATGGTGTCTACACTGGGCGGCTACACTGTGATATTTGGGTTTATGCTGCTTTTCTGCCCCAACTATGTGCTGTGTGTCGTATCTTGGAGTGTTCTCACTTGTTTCGGAAGTGTGGTGTCACGGCTTGACGACGTCAGGTTTGGTCGGAGGGTTTATAAGGATCCTATGCTCACACCGATGGCTTTGTTTCCAATACACGTTACTTTCAGACCGATCAGGCGCGCAGCAACAATCGGCGCTGAAAAGCCCGCTTGTTTCAGTGCAGACCGACGGGTCACCTGATTCAGCGCCGTTTCAGTTTTGACCAAACTCCTAACTGAATCACAAACCCTTCAGTCCCCCATCAGACAATGATTCAGCCTTTGCAAAAATTCCAAAGGCTGGCAGGGGAGCCTTTTGGTGTAACAATCAGTGATACATATATTGGTCTGAGCCTGAGCATGCTGGGTTATACCAATGAGTGTGTGTCTGTGTGTGCCACACAGTTGCTAGTGGCAGTGTCATGGTGTCACCCTGTGGTGCCTTGACATGTTTGTATGCCAATCAGTGATCCAGCAGTCAAAGAACTTGTTATAAAAGGATAAAAGCATTCACATCAGCCATCTAGTCAATTGACCAATGCAGCAGCACTGTCCAGAGCAGTAAAAATGCTGCATTGCTGTTTGGATTGAAACAACCAGCTTTCAGATTGTTTCAACAGCCATAAGATCAACGCCATTGAATCAGCTATCGCGCAGTGCGCATTGACGCAACCGGCCGCTCGATTGTTTCAGGCCGCGGTGCCAGTCAACCCGGCCGTTTCAACTGTGATTGATTCGACTGGGCATCAACCGGGCTGTTTCAATAGCATCGCCCGGTTGATTGCCCACCATTCAGGGGGGTGGACAATGATTCTCTGGGGGTTTCGCCGGCTCAGCCCAAGCAGACGCACTCGTGTGCAGCGGTTCTTATGCAAAGCAACTGCGTTTAATGTGCGCATTCCTTCCACAAAGTTACGAGGCTTGCCAGGCTGTTCTCGCGTAGCTCGGTCCAAAGACTCCCTGAGAGGCTCAGCAGCGCCAGAAACACAGTCAACGGTTACGTCAGCCAACCACGGACAAAAGAGCAACCACACAGCAGCGACTGGCAGCACATTTCGACTCACAACAACACTATCAAGCGGAATCAGCTACGCAGATGAGCCCGCGGTGAGGCCTTTATGTGGTACAGTATGCTGAAGGTCACATCAGTTACCCCAGGTCCCAGAATGCCAATTTCACCGCTCCAACACAGTACAGGGCGAGACAGCACAATCTCACTGCAGCAATACTTCGCTCTTGCTGCATGTACACCGCACAGATACAAGGCACAAGCTAGCACGGCCTTGCAGAGATACAGGAAAAACATCTGAGAGCCAGTGCTGGGGCCAGCTGGGCCGAAAAAACGAGAATTCCGCTTACCGCCAATCTGCGCAGCGGGGCATACGTTTATTCAAATTGCGGAAACACCAGAGCAAGGCTGCACTTTTTAAGCATATCACTTTGTTCCTTAGGACTTGCTCTACAGCTGACTGCAACACCCGCGAGATTCATTGTCCACCCCCCTGTGTCTGGGGCTGTGCACTGACTTGGCACCAACAGGGCTCCAAGGGCCCCGGCACAGTGCGCCATTGCGTCACACTCAGCAGCGATAGTGCACCTACCCTAGCCTTACCAGCGTTCATGGCCTGTGCTAGCAGCCGTCGCCAATGACAGTTTCTGGGCCGCCACCCCCCTACCCCCCCACCACCGGCAACATGACCCTCCCGGGCGCCGTCACCTACTGTGCCACCCTTGCCTTGGCCTTGGCATATGGCACTGTCACTATTGTCGCCTGGCTGCTTGGCACCTTTTGCATATGGCAGCTAGGGCTGTTGTGTTGCTGATGTCCTCAACCATCAACAACCGCAACACACTCAAACCCTACCCCAGGACCTCTTGAGCATACAACTGGTCCTTGAGCCTCATTTCAGCAAGGCTACTTTCACAACTGTTGGCACGTGTCAGTACTATGGTACTGTGCCCTTGGCCGTTCACTTTGATTACCAAGCTGCATGCCGCGGCAACAATGCCAATTTCGCGGTTTGACGCAGGGCACACGGTCAACCCGCCAAACACAACAGCATGTTCAGGCTTGTCAAGGCTATGTGCTTCTACAGCATATAGCTCAATCAACTGCTCAGCATCACACAATCCATACAGCACCCCCTGCCAGCTGCTGCCCTTCCTGCTGCATGCGTGGCCGTTGAGGGCTGTTTCGCTGGGGTTGGCGGTTCCGCCCCCCAAGCATGCCACGTGCTGTGCGCCTGGCTGGCAGCTGCAGTTGTAGTGAAGCTGCTGCTTGCAGCAACCAGTGTGGCCTGCATATGGTGTGGGGTTGACTATCTTGTGGCATCTCATCACTGCTATGCTGCTGTGCTGCCCGCATGTTCGCCCCGCCTTGCGCATGTCGCCTTTGTTTCGCCGCAATGCACCTGCACACAAAGGGGGGTCCAGGACATCCATCCAGCCAACCACATACATTACAACAGCACATAACAATGACATGTTCAGGGAGCTGTGCATGGGCTGCAGGACAAATGTGTTGCTGCTGGCTGAGGCACACAGAGCACTTCATCACCTGCAGCGACTGGGGTCCCCATGGTGCACAGCGAAGCAGCCAGCCTCCTGCCTCAGGGATGGCAGCTGCTGCTTGATCCACCCCACTCAACTAAATGCAAGAGGTCCATTGAGCACGTGCATAGTCACATGGATGAGGAGACGCACAGCTGGCTGCTGTAGTGTATGCAATTATACCCCAACACGAACGCTACCCCACAAAGGTCCAAGGGGCAGTATGCTACTTTTGAATGCCCTATGCCAGCCAGCAGGACTGCATCTGATATCACCACACTGCCAGACACTTGGGAGGCATTCACTGCTGTTGGTGGCAACTACACTGCCCTTGAGCTCAGCTGAGCGCTGTAACGCTTGTGCGTCGTAGCAGCGATTGTGGTTTGGCACCCTTCAACTGCACGGTTGCTCTGCCTCACCAAGGCAGCTGCCTGTGGTGCTGGCATTTGTCTCTGCTGCTGCTGCGTGACACACCAGTCTCACCCACCTATGGGTCTCGTCTGCTCCTTGCATCTGGTGGTCATGGTGTGGGGCTCGACTCGTGTCGTCGTTGGTGCCTCCTTAGTGTTGGATGTTGGCTGTAAGTACCTGCAGGAAGGGCAGGGAGCAGTTGCTTCGGTTTTCAACTGCTGATCCAGCACCATGCATGCTGGCTGCTTCTGCTGTGTAGCTCTGCTGTGGGTCTCATGCAGCTTAGTGGCACTGTTCTTGCAATTACTGCTACTGCTGCTGCCAAGGCTGTTCTGTGCTGAGCCTGATCTGGATGTGCAGGGGGCCTCCAATGCATTCACCAAGTGAAATCATAATGTTGAGAATGCTCCATGGGGCCGATGCTCCTGCTGGTGTGCTGCAGTGTGGCCCACACACCTGTTGGTTGATCTGGAACATCACACCAGCCCTCAGCTGCTGCTGCTGCTGCTCCAGCCTCTCTGCTAAGCTGAAACTTTTACTTGACAACATACAAGTTCAACTGTTTGAATTGCAGAGCAAGATGAAGCCGCTAGAAGAAACCAAGAATCCAGCACAGCAGATGCTGACACTCCTGCTGACTGCTAAAATCAAGATGGCGAGTTGCACACGGGCTGCAGAGCTGACAAGAACGTACGCATCACAAGCATTGATTTCACTGAAAACAAGGCCGCAATCGTCCGTGTTTCCGCAGAGAACACGGACGTCAGTCAGGGTGCAGGTCAGGGGTTAGACACAGGGGGGTGGACAATGATTCTCTGGGGGTTTCGCCGGCTCAGCCCAAGCAGACGCACTCGTGTGCAGCGGTTCTTATGCAAAGCAACTGCGTTTAATGTGCGCATTCCTTCCACAAAGTTACGAGGCTTGCCAGGCTGTTCTCACGTAGCTCGGTCCAAAGACTCCCTGAGAGGCTCAGCAGCGCCAGAAACACAGTCAACGGTTACGTCAGCCAACCACGGACAAAAGAGCAACCACACAGCAGCGACTGGCAGCACATTTCGACTCACAACAACACTATCAAGCGGAATCAGCTACGCAGATGAGCCCGCGGTGAGGCCTTTATGTGGTACAGTATGCTGAAGGTCACATCAGTTACCCCAGGTCCCAGAATGCCAATTTCACCGCTCCAACACAGTACAGGGCGAGACAGCACAATCTCACTGCAGCAATACTTCGCTCTTGCTGCATGTACACCGCACAGATACAAGGCACAAGCTAGCACGGCCTTGCAGAGATACAGGAAAAACATCTGAGAGCCAGTGCTGGGGCCAGCTGGGCCGAAAAAACGAGAATTCCGCTTACCGCCAATCTGCGCAGCGGGGCATACGTTTATTCAAATTGCGGAAACACCAGAGCAAGGCTGCACTTTTTAAGCATATCACTTTGTTCCTTAGGACTTGCTCTACAGCTGACTGCAACACCCGCGAGATTCATTGTCCACCCCCCTGATTGATTCGACTGGGTTGAAACAACGCCCCCGAAATTACCGACGAAGCAGTGATAAACACATGCAGAACACTCCGTGCAATGTGTTTACCTCCCAGACAGCCCCACAACCACATGCAGCATTACCCACAGCACACACTGCATGCACAAAGTGGTCCTCCAAGTTGGAACCATACACAAACACCCATGTTACTCCGGGCAACGAATGCTGCTCATGGCAACTACATCCAACATGAGCACGAATGCCCCTCCATGCAAGATTGTCGAACCATACACAACAACACGAGCATTGCCTTGATGATAGGCGCAAGCCCAGGTGCATGGGGCCGTTGTTGCCAAGAGCGTGTCACTGACACTCATTGTAGGTACCCATGCAATGGCTGTACCGCACATACAACCGCAGACTGGCAGTCGCTTGCACAAATGCTCTCATAGCGCTGAAGCCCATACTAGCGCCGGGCGCTGACATCTGTGCAACTTCTCACACAGAAGCCCACAAGTGAGATCATACGACCTTGTGATAACACACCGCCAACCCAGTTCTTCGGTGTGTGCCTGGTGGAAAAGGAGTATGTGCTACCAAAGACAAGCATGTTGTGGCTAGCTTGCCAGCCAACAAAGCAGCCTAGCTCCAAGCCACGCGCAATCCATGTAAAAGTGGACAATGTCCGTCCTTTTCAAGAACAGACGCAGCTACACACAACTTGTCAAATGTTTTTAGAGAAAGTAGTTGGCTGCACAACAGAAACTCCATAGGCAATCAGGCCATGTGTGCCACCATTCATCTGCGGCCATAGATTGGGATCATGTCACAGACACATGCCGGACAGTGTAGCCACCTGCACTGGTGCTATTCTAGTGGTTGTCGTCCCATCCCCAAGCTGACCTGCAGGCAACCATAAACAAAACAGTTGCAACGATTGAGACTGCACTCAGACATGAAGTGGGACGCTCATTGCGCAAGAGTGGGATGTGTGTATAAGGGTTGCCACATAGTAATGCATGCACTACATTGCTGGCTCGACTGGGTTTTGAAACTAAAACAATGTGTGCAGCATGGTTGTCCCCAATCAAGCGGAGACAACAAGGGGAGGGCGTTCAGATGTGAACTTGCAACACTGACAGAGACATCAACCGCTGCCATCAATGTAGTTGAGGCAGTCACAACACAGCGGCAGAGCAAGTTGCTTCAACCACAGCATGCAAGCAAATTCACCCTGCCATGTCCACATCGTGCATGCATTCAATTTTGCGTGGGATCCTGAGACATCACCCATTAATAACAAGCTCTTGAGTGCGCGTGGAGTGGGAGGGCATCTTCCCAAGTCACCCCCCCCCCCCCCACACACACAAACACGACCATTGCATGTCAAATTATTGTTCAAAAGTTATGCCAAGATGAGTGCTGATTCACTAAAACGTCCAATTTCTACATGCCAAAACACTTACCATATGTGTTAATACCCCAACAACGTGCAGTGCCGTCCACAAGAACAACACACGTATGTCTTGAGCGCGCGTCAATGCTCACAACGTTGTTGAGGCCCGGTACAACCACTGGCGTCAAGCTGGATGTCACCGTGGAATTTATGCCAAGCTGACCTGCAAATCAACACAAAACTTTTAATTTGAAAGGACCGTGTGAGGCAAGACGTCAAGGTTGCAACACGCCCAGTGACATGATCACACCATAGGCTGAGTGTCTACCAGGGGACAAACTGTGTTTGGTACATTGCACGAAAAGCAGCCGTGCAATACATGGTCAAACATCCCTTGCAAGCAAAGCCAACCAGTCTAGGCGCTGCCAGGTAACACATTGTTTACACAAAGCGGTCATCTCCATTGATGGCGCATAACTCACCAAAGTTGTTGGCCCCCCAACAGAAAACCATGCCACATTGTAGGAGAGCGCATGTGTGAGTTTGGCCCGTTGAAACACTGCTGACAGATGTCAGCTCAGCCACAAGTACTGGTGTCCATCTATTCGTTGTGGTTCCATCACCAAGGCGGCCTCCTGGGGGTCATGAGATTGCCAATATTAGTGAAGGGTGGCAGCGAGTTGAATGCTTGAAACAAGTCATGCACGACTGCCAACTACAGACAATACCCTAAGCTCCATGTTTGATGCCAGCAGGTAACGGTGTTCGGCGAAAGACATGTTGAGACAACACAAAGTGCGACTTTTTGCAACAACACGGTGTCATTTCACAGCTCACCATTATTCCATCCCCAACAGTACACCACACCACTTTGCACCACGGCGCAGGTGTGATCTTTGCCGCAGAAATACTGATGACTCCGCTCAGACCAACAACCTCTATAGGTACAGTTGACCTAGCATCTGCGCCGTTGCCAAGCTGGCCTGCAAGAGGTCATAAAAGCATCCACACTTTTGTGACAGGGTGAGCGGTGTCAACAATGTTGTGGTAGTGTGCTTCAGTACGTGCAGGCCATGAAGCACAATCTGATGTGAACCCAATCAATGTCACTCTTCCCCCATAAGGACTAGTTTGTTTCTGCTGCATACAAGCTGCATGCGACATAATTTATGCTGAAAAACGTTCAAGTTGAGGGTATGAATACAGGGAGCAACCACAACGCTAGCAGACGGGGCGATTTAGTCACCCGTTAACTGGTCACCAACCTTGATGCCTTGAACAGCAACATGAACACACAACAGACCGCGTGCATGATCTGGCTAAGCATTCATGAGAGTCTTTGGTTGATTGCCCAACGAAAAGTGACAAGCTGCTTTTGGCATCCTTGGAGTGTCAAGGTATCAAAACTGCGACAAATCCTCATAAGCCCCGACCCACCCTTCTGGCCAAACTGCATGCAAAGTGCACTGACGGCCAAACAATGACATGGCATAAAATGTTTGCTGCTGCCATGGCCGAAGCGGCCTAGGCCCTAGCCACGGTGCCACATGGGTTGAGCCATTCACTTTGGAGAGCAACTTCACCAGAATCTGAAGTGATGCATGACTCAACGTTTGCCAATTGCCGCACTGAGTCCAACTTTGGTCATAGCCTCTTACCATAGGCGTTGTCTCCCCAGCAACGAGCGGTGCCATCATTCAATGAAGCACAAGTGTGGGATCCGCCTGTAGCAATGCTGTGCACGTTGCCAAGACCTTGCACCAGCACAGGTGTGTTGCGGTCGACCACCGAATTATCACCCAATTGGCCTGCATATCAAATACATTCAATCAGTTACGTTGATGACGGGCGAGAGCTTCAGTTGCTGCGCATTATACAATGCACTATGGTGCTTGTTGCTTGAGCTACAACTTCTCACGTACGTGAACGTACTTGAGGATGCTGGATTGTTGCATGTCCATGTACTGAAGTGCAACAATCACCACAACGGCTGCACAATGGAGCAAACTGAACACAACATTTGATGAACATTTGCCGCATAATCTTTGACATGACCTGATGTACTTCTCACCTTGAGTGTTTTCTCCACAACACCAAGTTGTATCATTGAGCAACACAGCGCATGTGTGAGTACCACCTGCAGATATGCTCATTACACCCGTGATGCCAACGACAGCCGTTGGCGATAACCTTCTGGTTGTCGTGCTATCTCCCAGACGGCTGCATAACAAAACACATTTGGCACGCAGCACAACCGCGCCACGCGATTATTGCATAAAGGAGTGTCATTGCATTGATGCAACATACCAATGTGACAGCTTTTGTTGATGAGGCATACCACCGAGGTCAGCTGATGTGGGTCTTAAACTGCTACTCATTGCCCACGCACATGATAGGGCACATTCTCAGAGGTTGACCATGTGCTCCTTAGGTTGGAAGTTGTGTTGTTATATGTCTATGCAGTAGTAGGAACCGTGTACGATGATACTTTCTCGAAGCCCCTATGTTATCCACTCTAGCTCAAACATATGTTATTATTGGGGGTGTGCATTCTCATACACCAAGCATTGCATTCCCAATGTTCCTGTACCCCTTGTAAGCTTGGGTCATGACATGCCAGACATGTGGCGCATTGGGGTTCAGGGGATTAATGGGTAGTAAACCGCGGATGTGAAAGTGGCACTGCACAAAAGTGACCCATAGGCCTAGCTCAAAATCGGCAATAGCGATTCTCGCGGCAAATTGGGGGGGGGGGGGTGGCATGACCCCACAGCTGTATTTTAAAAGGAGGGAAGGGGAGATGGAACTGCCGCTGCATATGCTGCCACTGTGCTGTCATTCCCTCATTACTGGATACTTTCACCACATAGTGGTACTCTCCAGACCTAGTTAACTGCCGAAGCCGAAGCTTGGTATCACCACGCGTGAAGGGTAAACCACCGAAACCCCTTCACCACTGCGAGCCGCTACAAGGGTGGGCGGACATCACAGCCTGGCCAGTGTCTTTGCCAGCATTCGATCCCCAGACCTTGCGATCTGAAGACCACCGATATTTTCACAAGATTCTGCCACGGGGTTTTGAAGAGTCAGCATGTGCTGCCAAAAACCACGTCAAATAGCGCAGTCAAACTTTGATTGCATCTATCTCAAGACTTCCGTGGAGGATTCTTCCCAAAACTTGGCAGGCACAATGGCAGATGAAGTTTTGGGGTTTCCCGAGAAATTTGCCCAATGCCTATTGCCAATCATCACGCAACAGCTGGTTCTGGTGACCCGGAGCTAGGTGCTTGATGCTGGTTCAGAGTGCGGCGAAGGCTAACTTTGGGCAGCCCGGTATACACAAGGTGTCGCTCCGACATGCTGGGCACCTGTCTTGGGGCGTGTATCGCAGCAAAGCTCCACCTCTTCCTCCACACTGTATTCAGAAGTGGTTGGCGAGGGGCATGGGGGTGTGTGTTCGGCTTGGTATTGGTGGAAGCCCTCTTGTCTGTGTGGCTGGCTTTATGGGGTTGAAGCCTTGTCTCCGGTCCCCTCCTTCCGAATAGTCTCCTCAGCAGATCCCTGTGGTGGCAATTACTCTCCTTTCCGTGCTGTCCCTTCCCGTCCTTGTAGGTCCTACAAATGACTATGGTTCCCTTCCGATGTTGGGTGTCTTTGCAGCGTAGCTGCATGGGTCGCTCTGTAACCCCTTCTTCTGTGCCCCACAGTACTGGGTCTGATCGCCATCCACCCCCCAGGCCGACCAGCACAACATGTAGTGAATGTCGTCGGAATAGATTAGTTACATCGTAGCTAAAGGCTTTGTGCGCTACGGCGCCCAGTCGGTCCTTGTGTACACATGTGCACTGCACGTCACCCATGATCTCCACCGCACAGAAGCACAACTTGAACAAGTGCCGCCGATCGGCCCCACGCATAGCGCACGTTTAGCTATAATGATATGAAAACATATTGGGGGTGGCTGCTGACCTGTACAGTAGCCAATTGTGAGCATTTCCACAAATTGAAAGTTTGACCGGCCGAGCATAGTGCTATGTGGAAAAACATGTTTGGCTTTTAGCGGTTTGCGGAAAGCTCGGCTTGGTACCGTACCCCAACCAATAGGTTACCCCTACGAAGAGCTTCGCGGCAAGCTGCTGGACGCCCTGGTAGCTAGCACCTGGAAAGCAGCAGCAAGGGTCAACCCAACCAGTATGTCACAAACTTCATGTGCGCTGGCAGCGCTTGGAAAAGCTGTTTCAACACCAGCAAAACGTTTTTTTGGCTTGCTTAGGGCGCGCACTGTCGCCTGGCAACTAGCTACGTAGTCTTGAAGATGAGTCCTCAAATCGCCACCGCTGCGTCAAACGTCTACAAAAGTTCTTTTCACTTGTTGAAACACACGTTGTGCCACCAGATTGTGCCAGCTGTGAATGTCACTTAGGCCCACTCAGCTGAAGTCACTTCTGTGCTGAATGCAGCATGCAGCAGCGGGCAAAGACGAGTCAATGCGACATGTTGAAACCTTAGGTCAACATCAGTTGTTCGAAGTTCAAGCAGCAATCAAGGCGATGCCATGCTGGGGGGTTATGCAGCCACGCACATTACCGGTAGTGTGCTGCACCAAAGCCTCCTTTATGCAGCATGCCCACTGACCTCAACCATCATGGTGCAGAATCCCATTGCTGCCTCGGCACACCCACACGTTGGGAGAAGCATGTACGACTACCTTGTCAACACGCCTTCCACATGACATGAGCTGCTAACCCATCAACACACAGAGCACAGATAGCAGTCGAGACGACGTGAATGAGGCGTCCTACCACGATGCATGTTGAACAGCTTGCCCAACATTTTGGGAACACAAGTCCCAGCATCACTATGAAAGTGAACAGGGTCCACGGGGTGCACCCCTTATTCAAACTCCTACTGGCATCTTGTAGTGCTTGCCCATATGCTGCAACGAGTTTCAAACAATTGGAAGGGCAGATGGAACGATACCCGAAGGATTGACCCGCAACGCTTGGCTGATCTGCGCAGCATGGAGGGTAGGGGGGGGGGGGGGGGGGCTGGGGTTGACATGTTGAGGCTGAGGTCCCCGTTAGGGTTCAGAGCGGGGGGGTCCGGGGGGGCTGCGCCCCCCTGGCAAGGGGGGGTTTGGGGGGGGCGGAGCCCCCCCCCCCCCCCCCCCCCCCCCGGTGCACAAGGGGGCAAGTGGGGGTTTGGGGAGTGGGTGGGTGGGTCCCCCCCCCCCCCAAGATGAACACTGGGCCCGCCGCGGGGCTCATGGGGCTTACGGGGCTAACGGGGCTAGGGCTAGGGCTAAGGACAAGGCTAGGCACGCACGCGCGCGTGGCGTCAACCGGTGGGGGAGTGCAGTCTCGATCGCAGGGTGCACGCACCACAAGCCACCGCGCTGACCACCTTGCCCAACACACTCCATCAGTGCAATGGCAGAGCTGAGAAACGTGTAAATATCGAACAACAATGGAAACTACTTATATCGAACAACAATGGAAACTGCTTATGTCCTAGGGTGACAGGGAATTTGTGTCTGTTGCAAAACTTCCCTCCCTAAGTGTATAGATTGGCGAACACCCAGGTGGCGTCAGTGCCGGGACGAACCCTTCCAAACATTATTGGAGATCGGGGCAGAGGTGTTGCAGTTGTCCTGCTTTTGCCCAGCTGCGGTATAGTTGTTGTTGCATGCATGCTGCTACTGGTGCTGCTGTGCTTGCAGCTGCTGCCCTTCAAGGGCTTGTCAGGCTTGACTGAACACACAAGGCAATTTTGAGCACTCTTGATCAGACACCAACACCAACAATTGCGGCTGGACACCAGCTTCCACAAAAGTCAGACATACGCAGTACAACATTGGACGACTGTTGTTTGTGCACCTCGTAATTGACAGAAGGTCCTCACATTCTTGAGGCTGCAAGACGTGTCCATGCCTTGTTAAAAAGAAATGCGATGCATTTCTGCATTGTACATGCTTGCAAGAGGCTGAGCTCAAGTTCGTTGTCATGCACGCATACTGTTCATGTATATTGGTTTGGTGTCTTTTGACACACGCATTGTGGTGGAGGCAGCAGCCGTCCAAGCACATTCATAAAAACGTTTGCGTGTATTGGTCTTAGCTAAACTCGTGATGCTCGCCTCAGCGCCTGGTTGTACTTGTGCTTGCGCTGCACCAGCGTCGGGCGCGTCTGTCAATAGTACCATTATAAAAATTATCATCGTTGTGTTCATTCCCTCCAAGCCAGGTCTCGGTGCGGCCTTTTTTGACTACAATGGAAACAACTTGTTGGCTGCCATATGCAGGGGTGAGACCATAGCAACGTGTCGGGCTCTCAACTCAAGATCCAATATCAGTGTGGACACAAGCAACAAGACAATGTCAGTCGATACCCTGGGTCAGGCCAAGTAGACGTGCTCTGTGCACTTTCATCTTGTACAAAGTGTTCGCCAAAGCGGGCTGTTTGGGCAACAGTGTTGAAACACAATAGCAACACAATCTAGGTCATCCAACTGAACTAAAGCCAGGTCAACGAAGGCACGGCAGGTATCGCGCAGATCATCATACACAAGACACTCAACAATGGAGTGTTGTGGATCCGACATTGTTGCTGGTGCCAGTGCGGGCTTGCACAACAACACGGTGGGTTAGTGCAGCGTCCTAACCAGCGTACAAACGACAGATGCGATCCACCCTTGGGACATACTCCCTACGTTTGCGACCCTGTCTAAATTGTAGGTCTGCAGAGCCAACATGCAAGCCTTGCATGTGCGCCAGTGATTGTGCCACATTGGAAGACAATGGTGTTGAAACAGAAACGCAATCAATGCCGATACAACAAAGGTCCAGTTTCCAATACATTGATATACTATGATCTGGTTCTGCCCATGCACCTTGCTGGCTAGAGCCCGCAATGTAGTCGGATTCATAATGCTGGATCCAAAGCAACTGCATGAAGCCTTTGGTTGGTGGGGATCACGATATCAAGTTTTGCTACTACTGATGATGATGGGGAGGTTGTGCTGGCGCGCGGGGATGCGTTTGCGCGCAGAAGAGCGCGCGTGCCTGCAGAGGGCAACTCCCATATTTCCTTACTTATCCTGCAGAGTTAGTTTAATACCAAAAAACAGAGGGGGGGGCTTGCAAGAAAGTTCTGGACACCATCACGAGAAAGTCAAACAGGCCCCAGACACCCCCCCCACCCCCACCCCAAAACCTGCATTTTACGGCCCCAGGTGTCTTCATGTGAATAGTCAAGTATATATACGCATTCAGTGGCCTTCAGATGGTCCTGTGCGCTTCGTCTTCTTCATATGATCTGATCGGTGATCTGCTGCTGTGCCTGTCCCGAACCTAGCTGCGCTGCACATGACGTTGCTCATACAGCTTTTATGAGTCTTTATATATATAATATGAGCTCTCGGCCAGCTGTCGAGCAGGTGAGGCACGTTTTTCTCTGCTGGCCATGTGGTGTGGGGTGATGGTAGGCTGTAAGACACGAACTATTTGTTGGCAGGCTACGGAGACACGCGCAATGGATAGATCTTGGTCTGACCTTTCAAACGAGCCATATCCCACATCATTTGGGCTTCTGACAAGAAAGTTACTGAACCCTGTGCAAGAAAGTCAAACAGGCCCAGACCACCCACCCACCCCCCCCTCCCAAAAAAACCCCAGATTCCTTGCCAATAAATCCAATATAATGTTTATAACATATTTAACATATCCTGGTGTTTTCAGGAGCAAGTATGGGATGGTGCTGTCATCTTACTGAGTGCCCCCCCCCCCTTGAAAAAAAGACACAATACTTCACCTTGAAGGTTGTTCCCCCAGCAGCGGGCCAAGCCATTTGTCAAGACACCGCAATTGTGGGTACCTCCAGCCGATATGCTGCTGAAGTTGTTTTGACCAGCCACATCAACAGCTGTGTACTGGTCAGCCCTGTTAGAGTCGGCGTTGCCAAGTTGTCCTGCAAACATTGACATTTTGCCGAGCAGGACATGAGAGAATGGTCACAATCACATAGTTGGAACGTCACCTTGGATCAGAATTTGTGAATTGAGGTCTAGATACAACACATAGGTCTCCCTTTCCCACATTACAACCAAACATATCACAATGGTCTCTATCCAATCCGGATGTGTGCCACATCAGGCCTGGCACGTCAGTCCAAGGTACTTGGACAACGGTCGTCTGCGGAGCTCGTAACCGGTTCCCATTTCCTAAACCAAATGCCCTCCACAATGACCAAGACATAACTATATACGCAAGTGAACGTTTGACAGGTGCCTCCGTGGACCTCAGTGACAGCAACAGTAGACGGGTGAACGAGTCTGACCTACGGCAACTTCGTGATTGCTGCTGTAGTGCAAGCGATAGCCCAAAACATCTTCTTACGGGTACATGCTTGCGCTTTGAAGGGTTGTCGCTTGCCGTTCTCGCGTTTGGCCATCGTGCAAGGAAATGGTGCATGCATATGGTTTGAAGGGTCTTCACAAAGGCCTTCTGGCGGAACAGACGTGCTGCAGTCATCAACGACAAATATGCATGCAAGTTTTGACGATGTCCGATTTTGCATTGCCCTCCGCATGGACTGCCTGCACATATGCTCTCGCAGCACAAGCAGTTCGCACCTTTCTACCGAACACCATCACAATCCGCATCATCAGTTCATTCGTTATCGCCCAGCCCGGCGTGGTGCGGCACATTTTGGAACGGAATGTAGACTCGTTTTTGGCTGTCATGTGTGGGGGTGTGAACTTTGCAACATATAAAGCTCTCAACCTTAAGGTTTCGATCTAATATAGAACGCGCAACGCCCTAGCGTCAGTGCGGCATCCATCTCTGCTTTTGGGGAGGGGGGCTTGCCAGCTGATGGATTGGCGTGTGCTGCGTGCAATAATCTCATCACCCACCAAGGCAGGAGGAATCACCTCAATACGCCCATATCCCCCATGCTAGCACTCATTCAACTCCCTACATGGCATCACAATCGGCTGTCCACGGGTTGGCTTGAATCCCCCACGGTCTACCGGGTAGACCGCGAGTAGACCAAACTTCCGAAACCTAGAAAAGTATCGTAAACTGAGCAGATCGGGCCAGGATTCGCGGAGTCAACAGATACAGTTACGATCTATGTTTGACCAAAAAATCGCGAGCAGAAACGGCCTATTTTTTACATACGATAACGAGTAGACCACGGGTAGACCGCAGTAGACCGGTAGACCGTGGAATGAAGAATGAAGGTGTTACACGGGTTTCTCAAGCAACTACGTAGACCGTGGGGGATTTTGGACAGCCGATTGTGATGCCATGGGGTAGCTCACGCCCTATGATGGAATCCAAGTGGAATATGGTGGGCCGCCGATAGCCCATTACAATATGTCGGTGGTCTTCAGATCGCAAGGTCTGGGATCGAATGCTGGCAAAGACACTGGCCAGGCTGTGATGTCCGCCCACCCTTGTAGCGGCTTGCAGTGGTGAAGGGGTTTCGGTGGTTTACCCTTCACGCGTGGTGATACCAAGCTTCGGCTTCGGCAGTTAACTAGGTCTGGAGAGTACCACTATGTGGTGAAAGTATCCAGTAATGAGGGAATGACAGCACAGTGGCAGCATATGCAGCGGCAGTTCCATCTCCCCTTCCCTCCTTAGAAAGAATATACGGTCTTTCACGTCTATTCTGCAACCGAACAGCCTTTTCGTCTGTGGCAGTACTCAACACAAGGAAGTTCTTTGTATTTGCTGCATTTGCCTGGGTCAGAAGCCTTGCTCTAGTACCTGATGCCCCTCTAGGGAACCGAGGGGTCCCACCCAGATTTTGAGACAAAGCAAGACATTGTACAAGCATCCAATGTAGAAACAAACAACACAAGCTCTTGGAGTGCCATGTTAGGTACACGTGGACAAAACCAGGGACGGCAACGGATCCCGTTTGTCCCCTTATGTTCTTTTAAACTCTGTTGTGGCATATGACGGTACGGTTGTGCATCCGTGTGTGCAATTGCTGCACTTGACACCCTCTTTGCTTCCTCCCCCCTTCTCCGGCTCCCCCCCCCCCCCCCCTGACTAGAGCCGTGTTTCCAGCCTTGCTGTCTACTGTCTACTTCTGTTGCACGCTTGCTCCTAATCACAATTCCATAAGAGACGGATACCAAAGCCGAGATGATGAGGGACAAAGTTGCACCACCAGCCGTGATGCTCTGCGTATGCCTGATAAGGCCTGTGCGATGGCGTCCAAGCAATGAACACGAGCTGTGTAGCAGCCCTTGAAGTAACCAAATGTGCCACATGTATCTTACACTCACCAGAAAAGTTGTCTCCCCAACAGCGTGCAACACCGCTCTTGTGTGAACATGTATGTTGTCCTCCTACATGATCCCACACAAGCTTGCGCGCTGTGGCATTGTGGCCATGCCTGCATGAACAACAACCAAGTGAAAGGTTGGTCGTATGGTGCGGCAATATTGGGCAACGTGTTGATGGGAGTAGCCGCTTCTCAACGGTTGAGCGATGACTAGTCAGACTGAAATACACATCAACGTATTGGTACCAAATGCTCTTGACATGAGTGAACAATCATAGCAATCACAACCATTGACACTAGGTGCTCCATAGATGATGGCAAACATACATCCGCACCATTGCATGAAGTGGTTGAAAATGCACCTGCCAAGCAGGTGGCGCTTGCTGTTGAGGGTGTGTAGCAACTCGCGCACGTCACATTGCATGTCGTGCCATTGGGATACGGGCCGTTGCCGTTGCACAACATGGCACCATTTGATATTGCTTCTGCTGCAGGGCAACTTTGCACTGCAAGGTGTTGGCAGGGAAGGCAAACATGTTGAAGGACATACCGGAACGAGCATGTGAGATTAGGTCAGCTATGAATACCCACATGCCAATAACATGCATGGCGGCCAACACCATATACACCTCTGCGGCAGTAATTAATGAGGACGTGTTGGAGGGGGAGCAAGGGCAACACCATGCGTGAATGCAGTCGCTAGCAAGTAGTTGTTCATGCAGCTTGTACCCCCCCCCCCCCCCCCCCCCCCACCCACCACCCAACTGGCCCTTATGCAGCCACATCAAGGCAATATGCATAGAACGGCTGGCGCCAGAGGCGACAGTACTGCATCGACCTCCATATTAGCCTGGCTGGTGTGCACAGCACGTGCTATGTGATTTTGCAGGTGTTGGTTGTGTGTTGTTCCAATATAATTGTGTGGAAGGCAAAGTTGATGATGTTTGGCACAAACTGCACACAGCAACAGCACAGATCCCCATCAGCAGCAGCACCACATACCCCATCAGCAGTAGCACCACAGTTTGTGCAGGTTGGAACATGACCGCTCCTGCACTGACCGTGCAGACAATCATGTTGATGATTAACGCCACGTATCTTGCGTCAGCAGCGTGCGTGCGGGACACCCTGTTGGCGTTGCCACGAGTTGATCAGCAGCAGATCCGTATGTGTACACACATCTGACAGTGCGCGATGCTTGTTCCCTGCTGATCTAGTGGTGGCATTCCGTTGCCAAAACGTTCACATCTCCATAGCCTACTTCCAGAACATCCGTTGTCGATGTACCATCATCACGTCATCCCCGGCCAGCATGCCTTACGACAGTGCTGGCCTTTTTCCAACACTAATGAGGCAACAACATGACATTTGCGGCAGCCCATGGGTGGTCAGGATCGCATCCTGGATTCTGTACTGCTAGGGCTGAGTAGTCCCCAGGGAGGCCTTTATTGCACGTTTTGGTCAGTGCATAATTATCAGCGTTGAAATTTAAGACTTTTGTCGTGTAGGATTTTGGAATGGAGGTCACGCTGTGTCTAACCATTTCAGGTCCGCGTACATTGGCATCGGCACTCTTTCAGCAAGGTTTGAAATGATTATTACACATGTTTTGAAACGGATTTTGCGCACCCCGGTCTGGCAACGGCGATTTTTCACCCGTGTTGTGACTTACTGCTTCTCCTGGGGGTGAAGGACCGCTGCATCCCCATCTCCCTCCAGGGAGGTCGATGCAATAGCTCAGCCAGATGCGCCACATGCTTGTGAATGCACCACCATGTGCCTGCAGCATGCTCCGGGAGAGGTTTTCAAGCGGCAACTTGTTCGCAACCTCAACCCAACCATAAGCTCACCGTTGCATGTGGCAGAGGAGAAGGTGCCCAATGTGCAAGTGATGGTGGGTGTGGATGCTGTGTATCCTGAGTTGCACTGCACATTGCAAGTGTCGCCGCTTGCGACACTGTTGCCGGCACATGTGATGTTGCCATTGCTGATTGTTGCAGGTGGTCCTTGGCATGAATTGGCTGGAAACAGCAGGCATACACCACCACAACCACAGCAACACAAGCAGATCAATCAAGTGGGTGAGTCAGCACCAACCTGTCATACGCATCGCAACGCAAAGCGACATGCATCGCGCAGCCAGGTGTGCCACACTCGTGAGAATGCACCACCATGTGCCTACAGCATGTTTCAAGACAGCTCTTCAAGCTGCAACTTGTTGGCAACCTCAACCCAGCCATGAGCTCACCATTGCACGTGGCAGAGGAGAAGGTGCCCAATGTGCAGGTGATGGTGGGTGTGGATGCTGTGTATCCTGAGTTGCACTGCACATTGCATGTGTCGCCGCTTGCGACACTGTTGCTAGCACATGTGATGTTGCCATGGCTGATTGTTGAGGGTGGTCCTTGGCACGCATTTGCTGGACAAACCAGAAACACAACAACACAATCACAGCAACACAAACAGATTCAACAGTGGGTGAGTCAGCCCCAATATTTGACCCGTCATTGCAACGCAAAGCGACATGCATCGCTCAGCCAGATGTGCCACACTTTTGTGAATGCACCACATCAAAGACAGCATTGCAAAACATCCCCATCTTAGGTTTCTCTACGGTTAATGTTGCAGCTTAGCCATGACACACCAACACAATCTGAGCTGTCCACCCCACACCTATCCCGCACAGCTGAAGTTGTTACTTGGGGGGGGGGGGGGGGCTTATCTCGCTATCACCAAAAGAACACAATGTTATGCACTCCTCCCTTTCACAAGAAAAGAAAGCCGTAATACCACCTATCAACAAGCTATGTGTGCCAGGCGTGTGAGCATATGAATCATACACTGACGCCAAGGCCATCAGCAACATCCTGGCATTCAGTAGCAGCACCCCAACAGCGGCAAGTGTGCATCACCTTGGCAGCAGCAGCCTTGCAGTGGGAAAGCCGCATATGCCTCCATCAACAAGTTTGAAGGGCAGCGATGCAGCACTGACGCCACCTGGGCGTTAACGCTCTATCATAGATATATGATATGGGGGGGTACTATATGACAAGTTTTACATGTCCTATTCACACATGTCTTCTGGGGGAGTGTCCGTGTTGCGGTCGCCATTGTCAAGTATGCCTGCATGTCGCTCATTTCACCCTTTTGGCAATGCCCTCTGCACATACGGCAAGCACATATGCTCTTGTAGCACAATCAGTCCGACTTCGGAACATCTTTACTTAACACCACCTCGTTTGTCGATGAATTCAGCATCGCCCAGCCAGGGGTGGGGCACCTTTTGACCGAGGGGAGGGGGGGACTCAACAACGCATCTGGAGTCTCGAGATATGTATTGACTCAGTATGCTAGAAATATTATGGCTTAGATACACACATCAAGCATGCAAGGAAAGTTTCACAACAGACATCTCACCTTGACACAACCCATTTGTTGCGTTCCATTGCCAGCCTGCGTTGCAGCCACACATGAAGCCTTCGCCTCCAAACACACCAATGCATGCCCCATCGGAACCATTGTCTTGCTTGCACGGACTGGCCGCGCACCTGGAAACACCTGTTGCAAAAACAACACAATGCAACCGCATGCTTGAAAGATCTGCAAGATTGATGCCTCAGCAGGGTCTAGCTACCAACAAGCCACATAAAAGCGTAAGCCATGCCAAATTGGTTCACAACTTCTAGTTGTATGAAGTACTCAACGGGGTGTCCGTGTGAGTGTGTCAGGCCATTATCCCGTGCCATACTGTCAGGAGATGTGACTTGTTACAATTATCACTTGTGCCATTCTCACACCACACTCACCTGGAGCCACAACTGCAAGGTTCTTGACGAAAGGAGCAAGAGGGTCTGCTGTGTTGGGCGCGGTGGCAGTGATGGCGATGCTGCCTCCTTCTGGTATGTAGACTGCACACACCCATGTCCTTACGTTGTTGCTCACACTGGATGTACACACACCCAAGCCACCACGGTTGACCTCGGTTGCGCTACTTGCAAGTACAATTGGTGCATCTGCAACCGATGGCTGCCCATTCTGAAAGTAAGTTGTTGTGAATGTCAGTGTGCCAGGTGTGTAGCTGACAAGCTCCACAGCAAGGTCAGCCGTGTTGATGATGTCTCCAGATGCATGCAAGACTTGGACGTTGTTCAAGGTCTTACAAAGACCCGCCAAGGCACACGGAGATGCCGATATTGCCTCAATTGTTTTCACTACGGGCTCCTCTGCACCTGTGAATGATGCCTTCTGGACAAAGGTTACGTTGTTGTTGGTGCTTTGCAACAACTTGCGCCCCAACTCTTGCCCAACCTGCAACAACAGAACATGGACAAGTAGCCAGGTTTTAGTGCAATCACATACGCCACAGTGCTTACAAAGTGCATTTCGGAAAGCGCGATAGTGTATTTGCAATGCAAGTGGATGTGGTGTTCTTGGGCATGTGAAGAGCCAAATTTGGCAAAAGGTAGGGCTGATAGAAAAGGTGGCATGGCGTTGGGACACCGCGGCAGCATGCCCGGTCTTGACAAAACTGTTGTGGCTGCATTGTACAACATATTGCGTGCATCGCACACTGTATGCATATGGCACAAAGACCCACCATTGCATGTGCGCCTTCAATGCACCCAACTTCAAGCACCAAGTTCGGGATGTAGACGCCAAAAGATGTCTCTGGGTCGTTGAGCCGTTCGAACAATGCTTGTTTCACCTGTTCAATTGAAGCTGCATCACATGTGCCGGTGGCACTCAGCAAGAACGTGATCTGGCGTGGAGAAGTGATAGGAGTGCAAGCAGATGCTCCATTGTCACTAGCTGTGAAACCACTTGGGCACAACAGCCCCGAAGGAAGTGCAATCCGCTCCAAGTCTGCACGTACCACCGTCCGCTTGAAGCGCCCAGGCGTGGTGTCACCCCGAATCAGTTGGCAGGTAGTACCAATCTTGGTGCGCTCGACGGTTTGTTGCACAGTGATGCCCGCACAAGTCCCATCATAGTCGCAAAGTTCGACACATTCAGCGATGCTTTTGAGCATAGCTGCATTAGCTGGAGCTTGCTGAACACCAATGTTCAAAGCATTGGGGTCCTCGAAGAACGTGTACAGCGCACCTCCTGCCGCCTTTGTTGTGATATTGTGACGTTGGCGCCCCGAGCTCCCGGCATTCGTGCCAAGGTATCCAGAAGGCAGCGCTTTCAGGCCAACCCAGGGAGACCTGCAAGTCATGTGAAAGCGGTAGGCAAAGCATGCATGAGCCTTACTAAGCTACAACACAAACGCGTGGTGTATGATGAGCACACTTCGCATGGCCTGTCCTTGACAGCAGCCGAGAACCAGCAGACACGAACAACGTCAAAAACTAGGGACGACTGTTGCAAGGACAGAATGCAGACCCTGTCAGCAAGATCGACATTTGAGCACGCAACATGCCATCCAAGCTTGATGACTAATATGCAGCCACCAACACATCAAGCATTTGTGTCATGCCTAGCACTCACCCCACAAATGTTGCGTTCTCTGTGTTGCGCACTGTGCACGTCTGCCCCTGATAATCGTATGTCACAAACATGCAATCAGAAACTTGAGGGCATAGCGCCACACAAGCTGCGAATGAGGTGATGTTGGGAGTGACGACGGTGCCGGCCGCAGACTGCAGAGGAAGGTAGAAGCTGCCATCAATCAGCTGGCTGAACTCTGATAGGCAATCGATTGCGCTGCTTGCTCGCCTCCGAGAGAGAATGTTGGGCACAAACACATCGTTTTCTGCGAGCCTGCATTATAAGAAGTTTGGGAAACCAACACAAAACGTTTTTGATTTGACAACCATGCACACTTCTTTGTGCGGTGTTTTCAACAGTGCAACAAGCCCCATGCATGTGTGTTGACCTGGTATAAACGTCGTGTGAAGAGAGGTGAGGAACATGAGTATGAAGTTGAGTATGAAGAATGCATGCACATGTAAGGCAAACCGGATGCATATACATGTAAAGCAGTCCGTTGCACGGTCCCCTGCACCAGCGCACAAGAGTCCTTGCTTGTTTGTCAGCGGTTGTCAAACAAGCAAGAGGCGTACCATGCAAATGAGTACCCAAATGTTTTGCCCGCACTCAGGCAAGGCACGCATGCGCTGCCTGCCGCGCGTCCGGGCGGGCCATAGCTGGCTTGTGGGCCCACGCCCCCACACTCAGTGGGACACGTGCCATCAGCGGGATCAGTAGCAGCACGCCCAAACCCTGGACGGCAGACTGCAAGGCATGAAAAATAAAGGTTTGAGCGTGTTGATAAGACATCATGAGCTAGTAACGGCGATGCATAAGGGCTTTGGCCTGCAAGGATTTGTGACAGGGTGTGTGACACACAGACACACCTAGAGGACTATAGCAAAAAAACGCAAAAAGGGGGAGACTCTGGTGGGCCCACCAGAGTTGCAAACATGACATGACATGAATGCTTACGCTTGCAGTCGGCCGCAGACTTTGCCCCAAGCATGTCTGTTGTGGTGCCGGAGGGGCAAGGCTTGCATGCACCAGTAGCGTTGGCCATGATGGCATCATTGTAGGTGCCTGCATCACCATTTGCAAACATAACAATGCCACCCAGTCAGACACGCAACATCCCCCTCCTCCATGAAATTGTTCATTCATGTTGCAGCACAACATCCCGACAATCAGCACAACACCAGTACCGTCAATGAGGCAAGTCAAGGATAGCATGGATGTGTGCAATCTGTTAAAAGATAGCTTGGACGTGTTGAAGTCAGTACTTACGACGTGCCCGACTCAGGCTGAACATATTTACCTAAAGGACAAAGCCCGCTGCTGCTGAAGCCAGGCCCCGCCCTGCAGTCCGCTACACTCTTGCCGGAGCCAGGGCCCTCTGTAGTAGTGCCGTGGGGGCAAGCAGTGCATGTCGCTTGGTTGCCACCTTCGTTGAAGTACCCCTCATCACAACGTTGTGCCATGCGGCCATTGTAGCCCCAACCTGCGTAACATCGGTGTCCATGTTGACTTCAATGGATGTGGTTTCCGGGCAGCTTATGGAAGTAGCGTGTAAGAACACAGCCAACTCCCTTGCGCATGCTGCCAACACCCAATTGGATTTGTGCGCAAGTACCAATGCTGCGGGTGGCAGGCAAGGTCAATGGCGATGTGACAATCATGCTTTCTGAACATGTCTGCTCACCCCTACCCTACATACCTGGTTGTGTGACGCATGAAGCGGGGCTCACAAAGCCTCCCACGTTGTTGCCACTCCCGACGTAGTACCGTGCACTTGCCGGGACATCCCTAGAAGCCACCATATTCTGAGGGCAAGGCTTGCAAGGTGCTGGGGACAGGCCAAAGGTGGTGTTGGGCACGCCATAGGAGTTGGTGTCGCAGTTGGTGGCACGCCATGTTGAGGTGAGTGCTTCGAAGTATAAGCCCTGGCCAGGGCGGATATCTGCGCAACAAGGAGTGTAGAGGGCCATTTGTGAAGGATGTGGCGGTTGTGTCTGTGCAAGTATCCTCACGAGTGATCCTCATTCGAGTGCCAAGTGATGCTGCCGCCCTCACACTGAATGTCAGTCATGATGTCTCAACCTGAAATCAGATCGTGAGCCACTTGAGGGTTCCCGTGTACAACAAGTGAACCCCTCCAATAGCAAGTCATGGGCAGCGGCCGCCCCTGACGTGCTATGGCACAAGCTAACAACAACGCCATTGCCCCCCCTCCATGCCCGATGATTTAATTGCTTGGGCTACCCCAGAAGTAGTGTGCACTCCCACCAACTGTTGGAGCGACATGTGCACGACAGTCTGGGAGGACCAAGCTGCCTGAAAGGGGGCGGCGCCCCGACTCAGATTCTGAAGACTTCTAACTGGTCAATGACTCATCACAATAAGTGTGCCACTTACAGCAATCATTGGCGTTGGTTGTCACTGCCACCTCCCGTGCAGCTCCGTCGGCAGCATCATACACAACGACACGGTCCGTCTTTTCAGCAAGGAGTCCGTCTCCACAGGTAGTGCAAGCAGTCGCCTCATCCGCCGGCTTCCACTCCGCCGAAAAGAGCCATCGGGACATGGCTGCGTGAACCCCCTTCTGTGGTGGTGGATATGAAGTGACCGGGAGGTGTCACTACATGGGTACAGAGCCGGCGGCAGAAGCAAAAGCGGCAGCAGCAGCGGCAGCAGGAACAGCAACAGCATAGCCGCATGTTGCTGACAGTATCTTTTGCGGCACCCATGTCAAGGGTCGACACCTTGCCAAGACATTGCGTGACACCAACCGCCTGACGCCCC
>VIIQ02000390.1:0-49261 GCA_007449985.2 Desmodesmus armatus
TCATGCAGCGCATGACCTGATCAGCCCCCTGATGTGTGATGTGGACGAGCGGCTGGGCACGCATGGGGTGCAGGTGGGTGTGGTATGTCATGTGTGGACAGCAGCTTGCGGTCAGAAGCACAGAAGCTGTGCCAGTGCCCCCTAAGTGTTCACAGTATCGCATCGCCGATTGACTTGTCCCTCCTTCTCTTCCTTGCGCACTACTGTTCACCCTCCCCCCAAACCCACCACACATTTAGGAGATCAAGAGCCACCATTCTTTGAGGGCGTCGAAAGGGATGTCCTGCACAGCCAGTCCTCCCCCCCTCCCTTCCCTTCCCTCCTTCCTTGCACTCATGTTCACCCCCTCCCCCCCCCAAACACACGTGCAGAGATCAAGAGCCATCCATTCTTTGAGGGCGTCGAAAGGGATGTCCTGCACAGCCAGTTCCTCCCCCCCTCCCTTCCCTCCCTTCCTTGCACTCATGTTCACCACCCCCTCCCCCCCCAAACACACTGCAGAGATCAAGAGCCATCCATTCTTTGAGGGCGTCGAAAGGGATGTCCTGCACGCCAGTCCTCCCCCCCCTCCTTCCCTCCTTCCTTGCCTCATGTTTCACCCCCTCCCCCCCCCCAACACACGTGCAGGAGATCAAGAGCCATCCATTCTTTGAGGGCGTCGACTGGGATGTTCTGCACAGCCAGTCTGCCCCCTATGTGCCTCGTGTTGACCACGAGCTGGACACACAAAACTTTGAGCGCTTTGACGAGGACATGAACATGACATCACCAGGTGTGTGTGTGGGGGGGGGGGGGGCTAGTACTGAATGTAATCTGCAGTCACGTTTCCTGTGGGTCAGAAGGGGGTGAGGCGTTGTGGGCACATTGACGGGACACACATGATTTTGAGCGCTTTGACGAGGAATTGAACATGACCTCTCCAGGTGGTGGGGAGGGTGTTCGAGGGGGGTCCTGTCACTTTTCCTATGGGTCAGAAGCGGAGGCTCCTCGGGGTGAGGCGTTTTGTGGGCACATGTATTTCACACACAAAACTTCGAGCGCTTTGACCAGGACATGAACATGACGCCACCATGTGTGCATTGGGGTGGGTGACAAAGGGGGGGGGGGTCGAAACTTTCGTGTGACGCTGCTGCTGTGCTTGCTGCTGAGGTGTGCTGCTGCTTTGTGCTGCTGCTGCTGCTTTGTGTTGCTGTTGCTGCAGCCGCTGGTCGCAAATGGCAGGTGGCTGACCCCAACTTCATTGGCTACACCTACAAGAACTGGGAGGCTGTGCACTCAGGGGCGAGGTGAGGGGGTGGGGGGTGGGGGGGGTGGGCGGGGGGCTGCGCCCCTTGGAATGTCGAGGGGGTGCGGGATGTGGAGGAAGGGAGTGCTTGTAATAAGGGGTGCAGGAGGTGAATGCCCAAAAGGAAGTGTCGGTTGGGGGGGGGGTTCAGCTACATTTACAACAGATGTGTGTGTGTGGGGGGGGGGGGGGATGGGTGGGTGAAGGGGGGGGGGGAAGGGGATTTCACCCTTTGAAAAGGTGAGGGGCTGAGGGAGAAGGGGGTGCTTGTGGTCAGGGGGTGCAAGAGGTACATGCCCAAAAGGAAGTGTCAGTTGCGAGGGGGGTGTCAGCCACACGCACAAGGAACTAGGAAGTGGTGCACTCAGGGGGCGAGGTGAGAGGGATGTAGTGTCTGGGGGGGGGGTGCCGCATGGGGAAGGGGTTGACCCAAGGGATTGGTCCGTGCAGTGCAGCAAGTGTCTGAAGTTTCTTGTGCAAATCCTACCTTGGGTGCTGCAGCTCCACTCCCCTCCCATCTCCGCAGACCCGCCCCAATTCAACTATCCACTGCCCCATTTGCTCGGTTGCTGTCCTCGTCTACCCTGCTTGCTGTCGCCTGTCCTATACAGCCCCCACCTCCATCCGCTGATGTTGCCCCCCCCCCCCCCCCACCCACCCACTCAACCCCACCCCCGCCCCACCCACCAACCCACCTACCTACCAGCCCACCCACCCACGCACCCCCGCCCTGGTTGCTGCTGCTCCCCCCCCCCCCCTCTTTGTTGCAGGTCCCTCCTGAGTTGGCTGCTGTTCAGTTGAAGCGCAGGCAACCAGCACGGCCCACACTGCAGCAACTGCAGAGCAACCTGCAAGCCCTGGGCATCAGTGATCAGCAGCAGCAGCAGCAGCAGGCGCCACACTAGGCTGGGAGCAGCACCAGCAGCAGCAGGTGAAGGTGCCAGCACTGTGCATCAGTGATCAGCAGCAGCAGGCGCACGGGCAGCCGCCACACTAGGCTGGGGGAAGCAGCAGCAGCAGCAGCTGCAGAGGCACCTGCAGGCACTGGGCATCAGTGATCAGCAGCAGCAGCAGCAGCAGCAGGCGCGTGGACAGCCAAGCAGAGGACGGCTGGAGCAGCAGCGGCAGGCAAAGGTGCAAAGGCCAGCAGTAGTAGAGCAACTTGCAGCCGTTGGCGCATCAGCGACTAGCAGCAGCAGCAGCACCAGCAGCACAGCAGCACCAGGCACGGGGGCAGCCCCCGTGCCAGGACCAGCAACTGCCGTCGAGTAATGGACTCGGCATTCAGCAGGCGCACCAGGAGGAGGGGTTTTCAGTATGTGGCTGCACGCCCATATGTACGTGGCCGCACGCCCTGGCATCTGCAACTGGGCTGTGGTCAGTCAATGCGACAGCAGCAGCAGCAGCAGCAGCAGCTGTGGGTGGCAGTTGCCTATGGTATACACCCATTCACTGCTGCGGGCCGATTGCTTGGTGGAAACCACAGTTCGGTTGGAGCTGCGTCAGCTCCTACCTCAAAGGAGCAAGTGTGATAACTTTGAAAGTGATGCAAAGCATGAGAGTGGAGTGTAACATACTGGTTTGGTGCTGTCACATGGAGCGACGGAAATGGATGCATGCATGTGATGTTTCGGTTGGGGGGGGCCTTTACCTTTTTTGTACCCCCCTCCCCCACCCCGTATGTTGGGTGGTCTGCTAGTGCCACTTGATGCAGCCCTGTGACGCAGTTGCTATATGAATGATCTTTTGAGTGAGCAGTGCGCTGAAGGTTGGGGCAATGCCTTCAGACAAGCTGCCAACCCCCGCTCAGCCTTGGCATGATGCCACCACAAGGGAGGCTCTCTGCACAAAACTTTGACACCGCATGGTAGTGCCTCTCCATGTGGGTCGTGCCCGCTTCCACAGCTTGTACTCCCAGCCATCAGCCTCCCACATACTTCTTGCATTTTGGCAGCTCAGATCGCAAGACTGTTGACAGGGCAGGGCCGTCGTAGCATTCCCTGAGCGACCTCCACGTACCATGCTGCCCCTCCCAGAAAAAGCAACCCCGGAGGATCGGCTGAACCATGACCAAGTGAAACGCAGTGCACCTGGCAGCTTCAGTACCGCTAACCAACAGCAATGCAGAGCAGCACGGCAACTATGCAGCAGCAGGTTCATCAGCGTATCATGGCGACAGGCCAGCTTCGTGAGCCACAAAAGCAAGTTATTTATTTGGTTTGCTCTTTGAGCGATGAAGCTGTTTTTACAGGCAATCGCATAACCGCTTTGGGCCCCACTTTTGGGCCCATGCACAGCCCTTATAAGCAGGCCGCTGCGCTGACACGACCCCACCGTCTCTTGCCGCATTCTTCCAAACACTCAATTCCACTCACCTATTGTTTGCAGCTATGGCACGCGTACTCAAGCACTTGGTGGTGCTGGCCTTTGTTGCGTACATCGTCATCATGTGCGCCCCTGGCGTCGACGCCAAGGAATGCACCAAGTGCCGCTACATAGCTGGTACGTACTACATAAATCACCATCATCTTGACACTATCTGCTCAAGCGCGGGTGCGAGCAACCTACTGCTGTTGTCTGGTGTGCAGGTGACTTTCCGTTTGGTGCCAAGTGCACGGATGACGCCAACGGAGAGAAAGGCTATTGCTGCACAAGCACCGAAGCATCCCCAACCGATTGCGATAATCGTGACATGACCAAGGGTGCTTCTCCTGCAAGGACACCTTTGGTATGCAGCGCCCTTACGCCCACTGCTGCTTCGAGTGCGACGACTGAGGGCTCACATTGCTGCTTCGGTCCGCTCCCACGATGGTGAGGGAGCAGGGCTCGCAGCAGCAGCAGCTGCAATGAGGTCGAGAGGCATCTTGAGCAATGCACCTTTTGCATGGGTGCTTTGAGATGGTGCATTGGAAGAGATAGCAAGCCAGTGGACTTGCATAAGTGGTGCAGCCCGATTTGCAGAAGCGTATGGTTGCATGGAGCCCATTTCAAGTGTTGGTGAAGTCCTATTTGGAGGTACCAGCACCCTGCACGCAGGTGCTGTGGACTTGGTGGCACCGCACAGGTTGCATCCTTCCTGCATTCATGCATTCCCTCTTTATTCATGCCTTTGTAAATGTGTAGGGTTGCTTCTCACTCGTCAGACGTCATGAGGTTTTCGTTTGGGTTTTCACTAGGTGCATTTGTATGCAAGCATTGTGCCACAGCATGCAGTGCATGGCAGCACTCCAAGCTGCACAGCCCATTTGGTTGCGCCGCGGCCTCTGGTGGCACTTTGTTGATGATGGTGGGATGAGTAGACCCTTCTGTCTATGGACCGTGCGTGCCACGTATGTGCCAATGGTATACATGCCCTGATACTATGCTGCATCATGGAGCCTCCTCTCTCTCGTAGTGGAAAAAAAAGGAAAAAGAAAGAAAAATAAAAAAGCATGCAGGCTAGCCGTTGGCTCGAGCAGCAGCAGTGTGCAGGTTACCGTCTCACGGTCCCTGCTATATGAGGCTGAGCGGTGTTTTGTCTTGTACATAGCGCGCCGCGCACGCGCGCGCCCGCGCATGCGGCATGCCTCTTTGTGTCATTGAGCACAAGTGCTACAGAAGTGACTGAGGTGTTTGTGCATGTATGCCGTCATGGCGGCTTTTTTTGCTGCTATCTGCTGCTGCGGAGCAGACGATGGCAGAGCAAGGCTGGTTGGCTCCGTATGTTTGAATGGATACAAGCATTGGCTCAAATCTCTTCGTGGCTCTAGGTGTGTCATGACACACCGGGTGTGCCAACGGTTGTCATCTGGACTTGAGAAGGTTGTAACAGTGTGTCCGTAAGCTGCCAGCTTCCTTCAACAAGGTGTTCCACCAAGGGCTGCTGAGCATACTATACTCTAACAGCTTGCCATGCAAAAAAACCACCGTGCCATGCACGGTACCCTGCTGGCTTGGGTGCTATAGCTATAGCTAGCGCTAGCACACCACTCATGGCCACTTCGGACCCAAAGCACCCCGGCTGCAAGGCTTGAATGAGGCTGAGCCAACCGAACGTTGACACTGTTGGCAATCATGCCCCACAACATCACATGCACGCAGCTATGCCACGCGTGCATGGTGCTGAGAGCTACTCAGTAGTACTGCTATGATACTATCAGGGCCTGCATCCATCTGATAGCACCACTTGCACATTCCAGGAGTGGTTGTCAGAACAAGCAGTAAAGCAGCTGCAGCTGCATGCAGTCATTGAAATGAAACACAGTCTACGCGCACTTAGACAGACCTGATTCGAATTATGCATTTGACGGGGATAGATTGTGCCAGACGCTACGCATCAGACATGCAATAGTCATAATTGAGTTCAAAACATGTGCAGCTTCAACGCCACCTCCCCATGCACACACTCTACGATTAGCACCTGCCCATACACACACTCCACGCACATCATAATCAGTGACTCTCCATACAGTCAACTCACTTGCAACAAACCCGAGGACAGCTACGTTGCAAAAGCTGCAACTTTCAGCAGCTAGCTACCAACCAATTTGGGAGTTAACCTTGAGTGAACCGTGGCCTCTCATTGCATCCATGGCACCGTGCCCTTCTGAAAACGAAGAAGCATGCCATGGACGCTGCTTGCAATCCACACCTGCTGCCGACAACACCCATGGTGACACCCACCAGCGGCGCTCCTGCACACCAAGTGTGCTGTCACTGGCAGCAATGTGCAGCTGGCAGCGCCATGCACTGCACTGCAGTGCACTTCATTGGCTGTCAGTTTTGAGGACCATTTCTGGCAAGCCGTACAAGGTTCCTCCTCCTCCTGCCAGTGCCTGTGAGGTCTCATGCACGTGCATGGTTCCAGACTGCCAGCCACACAGAGGCCATCCAGCGTCGCACATGCACACCATGCAGTCAACCGTAGGGGCTGCTCTACTGTGCAGATGGCAGCCCCTGAACACCTCACAAACCATGTCACAACAATTTGACAGAGTGCTACATTGTCTGGCAAACCTACTGACCCACAAAAAGTCACCGTCGGCCATGGCAGTAGGATTAAGCTCTCACCCCCTTTGCACAACGACCCATCTCTAATTCTGACTGCGAGCCACAATGCCCCTACCAACAAAAGGCGTGTGTGAAATACAGACCCCCTCAGCCCTTGAACGCAATGATCAGCCCCCTCCTCCCTCTGCAGCGAGCCCCTGTCACTGGGGCGGGCATGCTGCCGCAAGTGAGGCTCACCAAGTGGGCCGCGCCCGCTTCCGGAAGTGGATCCACAGCTCGTACCCCCAGTCATCAGCCTCCTCGTGCTCCCCACCGTGGGCAGAGGCTCTGCATTTGCTGCTGAATATTCATGCCTGGCAAAGTTCTGGGGAATCCAACTCCGCTTTTTCACCTCCTCTCTCCTCCCAGGCCCCCCTGGTCCCTCAGTTGCAAATCACACTGCAGTGCATCAGCACAGCCTCTGCACCGCATGGCATGCTTCATCAAGCAAGCCGACCCCACCTCCACAGCTCATGCTCCCAATCATCAGCCTCCTCAAACTCGCCATACTCTTTCAGCTCCGATCGCGGGATCATTGATAGGGGAGGGCCGTCGTAATAATCCCTCAGTGCCCTCCAACCACCATAAAACGCCCGGCCTGTCGTACTACATGGGATGAGGTATTCGTCCTCCTCCCGGGGGGCCCCAAACGCCGCCTGCCTGGCACACTGCACCTCCTGCTTGATACAGTCACCAACGTAGTCAGGAGGTGATGAATTTCCCAACCTCAGACTGCGGTGGCTGCTGGTCGCAAACGAAGGTCGCCTTGAACAGCGCTGCTACCTGGTGCTCAGTGTCTGAGGGGTGCAGTGGCTGGATCAGCCCACTGAGCTGCAGCTGGTGCAGGCAAAGTAGGAAGGTGCGCACCTGCAAGAACCAGTTGGAATTTCACATATGGTTCACGTGCAAGCTATTGTGTTTTTGTTTGTTGTGAAGCAAGCGTGCAAGCATATCAGCGAGCTCCCAGCAACTTTGGTTGAACCTGGGCACGACTGTTATCAATCACAGGCAGGCCAGTGGTACACAACTGTACAACTCACAAGCTGCATAATACACATGCTGTAGGCGTCAGTGTGCCGTGCATACGTTATATCATAGAAGCGGCTAGTGTAGAGGCTCAGTGTATCCATGAATGCACCACAGAAATTGATGCCGTTGTCTTTACCTGCTGCTTGAAGGGCGGCACCAGGTGTTTGTGGATGGCAGGGCTCCAGACACCACCTTCTGGGAGCCAGGGGCACACAGACACACAAACCTGCAGGGGCAGTTATGATCAGAAAAGTGGCTCAGTTGTTGCTTGTGCATTTTAGTTTGCAGATACACAATGTACTGATGGTACAGCTGCACTTTAAATGAATGTCCCAGTCAATGGGTTCTTTTCTATTCTCCAGCAGCTTCAAACTCTCGACTAGTCCCCGCGGTGGCAATGTGGCATTTGCAGCATGTCGAGTGTGTTGGATGGGTTCACTGGGTGAAAACTCCCTGCATGTGAATGCCATGTGATGCCATGCAAGCGGTGCTCCCCAGGAGGCACCTAAAGAATCCTGCATCTGGACTGCAGCTGTGAAGGTGCGTCGTCTCGTGCACCGCTGCGCACTTCAGGCGGGCAGTGCTGTCTGTGCGGTCCCCTTACCCACCTCGTTCCAGTTGTCTCCTGTGCTGCCAGCAATGCCAGCCAGTGTGAGGCCCTCAGAGATGTCCACAACCTGGGGGACAGTGAAATAACCCCTGCTTAGTGTGCCACACTGCTTGAAACCACAGAAAGGTATGTTGAAGCGGAGGTGCCAAGCTATCTCAGCAACTTACAAAGGGCTATCTCAGAAGTTCAAATTTACAAAGGGGTATCAAGTTGACAGTCAACCAGGGGCTGAGAAAGGTTGACAGCTCACCTTGAAGAAATCACTGTTCTCTTCAGAACGCTCAAAGTCACCATTTTGCCTCAATTGCCGCATGTAGCTTGCCCTGCTGCTTGAACCCGTCGACCGGCTGATGATGATTTGCTCTGGGTCGGTCACTGCAAACGACAGCAGATGCAGCAGGTGCACAGGCAGCAGCACATGTGACGCGGCCGGCGTGTACAGGTCAATTACAGTGCATTAGCTTACGCTGGGTGGCGACAGGAAAAAGTGACTGCAGCAGCCTGCACAGTGCTGCTCTTTGCAGTGTTACGTGTCAGCACTGGGCTGCAATAGCAAACATGCCCTTGCTGCGCCACGCAACAATTGTTGGCAGGCTGCCGTGAGAAAGCAGTTGTTCTGAGCACACTGATTGGATCCCAGCAGCTCCCAAAAAGCTTCTAAGCTTTTGAAAGGCTAACCAAGAAGAAGCAACAGCAACGTCCCACTAGGATTGTGTAGTATGCCAATTGATCAAATTGGCATACGTGTGCCGGGCAGGGCCACTGGTTGGGGCTGCCACAGTTGAGGCCCTGAACCGTTCAGGCTTTGTAACAGTGCTTGATGCCCACCTGAAACCATCTCAATGTTGAAAAACTTGAGCCCAGACATGTGTGTGTATTTGTGATCATAATCATCAGCACACATACGCACCACCCTGTGGTTGGGAGGGATTATGAAGTCTGTACCTGCAGCGCAGCAACCGTTGGGTTTGTAACCCTGTTACCCAACACCATATGTCCATGAGACATATCATGGCATGATGATCATGCCTCTGTACCAGAAATTCCGTATGTGAAAAAAAAACAAGACAAAAAAAATTGATTCGGGCACCTCCTGATTGTAAAAGGGTGTCAGGCGTCTCTCATCGGTGTGAGGCAAGACCTTGGGCTCCCGGCAGCCTCGGCTGTTGTGTGTGTGGCCAGCCGGTGGGGGTCCGCCCCCCTTGTACCTTTTCAAAAAAAAATTGATTCAAAATCTACGATTATGACTCCGAGTCTGCGACAGGCTTGAGGCCGGGCCGGCCCGTGTTGAACACTTAACTTGAAATACATCCTGCCCACGCCTGCTGGCTGCACAGAAGCTGAATGATCCAGAAATATTGGACCCATGTGATTGGACCCACGTGATGGTGCCTTGCTCGCCTTCATCCCGCTTCCTGCCGTGTGCTTGTGTTGTGAATGTGGAGGTTGGGTCTGTCAGGGATGTGTAGACGTCATAGTGGTGGGACAGCACCTTGGTATCACGTTGGCTACCCATCCACGTTCCTTCAAGGAACGTGGCACGTGCAGCATGGACAGCTGCTTCACATGACGGCAGCACAGCAGGAAACAGTCCACCAGTGCGGAACCCAAGTCGCCAATGATGCACAATGAACAATGACCCTCAGCTTGCAGCACATGTCAGCGGGAGTCTTTGCTACCAGTGCGATCAATGCGTAGCCCCAAGTGCATGGCAGACCCGCTGTGAGGCCTATGGGTTGCAACATGCTCTGCAATGCTCACTCAGCAGTGTGGGTGGTGAGCAGCAAGCTGCAACCTGCTGTAGCCAGCAAATGACCTTGGAGAATGCTGCAGAATCTACGTTCAACTGGCTGCGGTTAGCTTGGTGCCCTGATGTGATGCTTACCCTTACGCCTGCTGCACCAGCACCAAGGCAGTAGCCTGCGCAATATTCAAGACCGCTGCGTGGTCGTAGGCTGCCACACCTGCATATGAGCCAATCGTGGCTATCTCGTACGTATACATCTGATGTGACAGAGCCTAACCTCTTGCCGAGCTGCGCTGACGCTCAGCAGGGCAGGCCTGGCGCAGACAGCAAGCCCTTTCGTAACGGCGTCGAACGTTGCGCGGGCGGTGAGCAACTGTTGTGATGCACATGAGTGTCGAAAACCCTTTCGTGAAAAGGCGTGCGGGGCTTTAGTACCTCGGACTTGCATGTACACCTTCTCAACTGACCTTGGTCCAAGGGAAGGTCGTGTGCAGGCCAGGGTGCATGACCTGAAATGCGTTGCCACGTCAAGACTTCGGCCCTAGGAGTCTGCAAGGCAGCAAGTATGATGTTCACAGCAGCCCTGCACACCTGGCGCACCCTTGTGTTGGCAGCAGTGCTGCTGCTGTTGCACTCATCGCGCAGTCAAGGCCAGCAGTTGACTAAGGATGGCAAAGCTGCTTCTCGGGTTGCCTCTAGCCAGCAGGAACTTGCTGAAAGCTTGACAGACCCAGATGTGGGCACGATATGCCTCTCTGGTAAGGTTGCCTTGACAGCAACCACCTGCCTTGCTGCCTTCAGTGCTGTTGCACAACCTGTGCTTGAACCTGCACTGCAAAAGCATTCAGCCGGGTTGCATTTTGAGCGTTGCCACCATGACTGATGGTGAACTGTGTGACGTTAAGCACCCAGCCCAGAGGCAGCATCAACGGCTGTTGGGCAACCTTAAACCTTGCATCTTACATGCATGGTGATGCCTTTGAAAGCAGCTGCAGGACAGAGACCTTGGATGCGAGCTGGGTTGTCGATACTGCAATACAGCAGTGCAAACAAATAAAGCGGATTGCCCGTGCCGGTGTTCTCATGTGTGCAGGCGACATGTCATTGAATGCGGACCTGTGGAGGAAGCAGTTTCCAGACACCAACGGCACAGCAACCCTGAAGGCAAGACACCTGACCATCACATCATGTGAGTTGACTGATCCAGAGCGGTACCCCGCCTTTCCAAAAGGCCGCCTTACTATGATAGTTTGACACTGCCCTAGTGCCAGCGGCACTTTCTGCGCCCATGAAAAAGGGTGTAGCAGCTTAAGGCAACCTGCCCATAGGTCCATCTGTCGCAGCTTGTGAAGATATTCTGCTGCTACTGATTGCTGGAGCGCACCCAGCTGCTCAGTGCGCTTGGACGCCATGTGGCAAACGCTGTGACCATCATGGACGGTTGTTCCCAGCAGCCAGGGCATGAGGTTGTCCAGGCTCATAGGCGCCACACGTAGGCACCAAGTAGTCCCAGAGAGTGACGTATTGCAGAGCGTGCATCCACATCGTGATGCATCAAGCATAGGCGCAGGCTGCCACCACCCAGAGGCTCTGCCATGTTCTGCAGGTGACTCAAATGCAGGCAGCCGGCCAAAGTTGGACTTTGCATTTTTGCCAAGCTTGCTGTTGGTCGACACTGGGTCGTCACTGCTGCTGCATGACATCGCCATCGTCAACGCAAGCTACAGCTTTGGCGCCAAAGGTTACCAAAACACCATCTATCAGCCCTACCAAAACGGTGGCACGCCCTTCTTTTCACTGTGGCCGACTGTGGCAATGGCACCAGGTGCACAGGTGAGTGCCGCAATTCAATTGCTGAGCAGTGTTGCCAGCAGCAGAGGGTAAGCCGTACCACCGTGCATCAGGACTGGCCTCACACCATAGCACCATATTGCTAGTGCTATGGCGCATGTTACTTGTGGAGGGTTGCTCCATCATGGACGTCGGACATGATTGGTCGACCAAGGGCCTCCAAGTCGGACTCAGTGAAGTGTTGACAGTACATTATCCACCAGAAAAGCAAGCACGTTGATGCTGAGACAAATGCTGGTGTTCCTGCTGGGTTGATTCTGGCTCCATGTGTACCATGTGCTTGCCAAGCCACGTGATGTGTGCATACTGCTTTATGTTGTGTCCACCGGATGGCCATGCAGCAACCTGCCATGGTGACGCAGTGCGTTCATACAGCCCGACGTGTGCTTGATCTTTTATATAATCCGTGAGGAATTCTCCCCATATTCTTGCACAGGTGATTCTTACAAACACGACTCAGGAATACCTCCAAAGGCCGGGCACGTGCGTGCAACAGACTATAAGGGTGATGGACTTCATGCGGGAGTATGCAGGCCTCAATAATCACACCGCCATGGCTATGAGTGACACCACCATCAGGATTACAGGCTCCAAAGTTCTTGAGGTGGACCTGATCAAAGGAGTCACAGGTTGGTACCGCATCAAGGCTTTGGATGTTAGTGGAGGTCTGTACTCAGTGTGAATGTGACATGGCTCTCATTGGCTAGCTGTAGCCGTATCACAGCCCAAATGAGGTGTGCAAGTATACCCCCTGTACCGTACAGGGGGTATATACATGGCATGTCAGTGACCGTCACTGTACCGTCAGTGACCAGTCAGCCGTTGATGGCAATCAGTGCCTTAACTGTGGGTCACCCAGAGTGCCAATTCAGGCTGCCGCAACCAGGCGGCAGTTACTGAGCAGACACGAGCGAGCCTGAAAGCTGAGCAGCGATGGTCTGAGCGCCGTGTGATTCTTTCCAGAGAGGGTCTCTCTGAGTGGCACTGTGAGGGTTCAAAATAGGTGACTGCTGACTCAGTGAGATCCACATGATCGGGCATGTGACTGCTTGTTGCCATGTTACGCAGGCCCTACTAATCCAGCTGCAAGGGTCCTCAAGCCCGTTGGTAACGCCACCATCACAAATCACAACGTCACTTTCCAATGCACGGAGGTGCCTCTGAGGCCTCAGCCAAAGAAGAACGATGTGTCAACTGCCCCACCTTGAGTTGCCGCCGGCTTGGAGTGCCATGCACCTGAACTAGCCACCTGAACCAGCCAGTGGGCCCAGTGGGCACCCACCTCCAAGCCACCCCTCAATGAGCAAACTGAATCACGTTGTTGCGCTTGCACTGCAAGTCAGTATTGTAACTCAGTGGTCGACCTTGTTGCAGCTGCTGCCCTTTTGCGCTGCCGTGTGAGGCTGACGGGGCCATGGTTGCTGTATCCATCCAATGCAGTGCATGAGTCATGCGCGTCTGAGGCTCGAATTATTTAAAGTACCCTTGGCCCAAGGCGGCCAGAGACACATGTGCATGGTGTGCTGGTGACTAGTGACTGCCATCATCATGACCAAACAGCCTCGAAAGGGTTCACTGATCTCAGAGATCATTTCAAAAAGGGTTCACTGATCTCGGAGATCAAATTTGACAGCAAGTAGGATACCACACACCAGCATCCATTGTCACAGCTAGGCTAGCTGATGCAGTGCACACGCCTGCATGTGTGCTGGAAGCACTTCAGTACATAGAGCATACTGGCAGGCAGGTCTGCAATGACCGTGCCGCCCGGCCGCCAAATGGGTCTGACCCACTAGTGGGCCTGCACACCCTTCCGACTTGGACAGTAGTGCTGTCTCAAGCTACACAGCCTGGCTGGCAAGTGGGCTTGCCAAGCATGCTAGCACATGAAGACACAACATACTATGTTGGCAACTCGGTATACTAAGTTAGTGACCCCAGTGCGTCTGCCCAATACAGAGACAACTATCAGCAGATGCTGCTGCAGTTGCTTGACCTGCTCTGCCCTTCCAAGCTCGCGGCCCGCAGGTTGCAACCGTTCAGCCTACTTCCGCTGAGCTGGGGCAGCATTGCCACGGCACCTGAAGATCACTCAGTGGGCTATAAGTCCAAACAACTTGTTTGGAAGTATGAGGCTGAGCCTCAGCCTCTTGGGTTCATGGTGTGCCCACTGCCAGTGCAGCGGCTGCAGAGCGGAGCTGGCTGAAAGGCTCTCTGCACACAGCTTCTGCGCCAAATTGGAGGCCTCACAGAGTGGACCGGCCCCGCTTCCACAGCTCATACTCCCAGTTTTTAGCCTCCTCATGCTCCCCATAGGCCTCCAACTCGCCACGCAGGATGTCTGCAGGGGCAGGGCCGTCCCAACTACGTTTGTGCTGGCGCCACCGTGACTCACGGAAGCTCTGCCGCCCCGCCACTACTTCTTCCAGGCCATCCTGCCTGGCCCACTCCACCTCCCGCTCTATCCATGGACGCACGTAGTCAGCCTGTGTCTTGCTCTTGCTCTTGTTCTTGCTCTTCTTCTTCTTGTTGTTCTTGGTTTTGTTGTTGGCCTTGTCCACTGATGGAGGCTTGGGCTGCACTGGTTGCAGGCCGGGCAGGAGGGTCTTGCTCTGCGTTTTCGTCGCCTTCTGCGTCGATTAAGGCTTGGGCTGCATGTGCTGCTGGTCAGGCAGGAAGGTTGCCTTGAACAGTGCCGCACCAGATTCTCAGTGTCTGAGAAGCCCAGGGGTCTGATTCGCCCTCTGTGCTGCAGCTGGTTGAGGCAGAGCAGGAAGGTGCACACCTGCAGGCAGGCAGGCAGGCAGCCGTCAGGGGCAATGCTTGTCAGGGTTAAAAAGTTGCTGTTGTATGGTACTTACTGTCGAATGTCACCACCAGAACTTGATGGGTTTGGCCCAAGTAAACAGCCTACTTCTGCTTGGCATGCACCCATATGGCCATTATCGACCTGGCATGTAAGCAGACCACATACCTAATGGCGTTCAACGCCGTTAAAAGTGTTAAAATGGGAGCCACACTGAGTGCGCATATGCACACACTTAGTCACTAAGTGGCAATGTCATCTGCCAGACCCTAGTATGGTTCAACTGGAGAGTCTCCGGCTGTAGCTGACTCGACATTGTACTGATGAGCAGGTGATCACCTGCTGCTTGAATGGCGGCACAAGGTGCTTGTGAGTGGCAGGGTTCCAGGCACCCCCTGCAGGGACTCCCTGGGCCAGGGGCACACCAGCACACGAACCTGCACAGGCAGGCGGTAAGGATAGAAAGGGGGGGGGGGGCAAACATGACTGTTAGAAGGCCGCCCCCCGCAGTGTGCATGGCCTGCTGCGTACTGCTTCTCCTGCTGCTGGAATCGCGGCAGCATGCTCACATACACTCTCATGTCTTGCTGCTGTCAGGCCTGTCAAGTGCACCAAGCTGCAGGACCCATCATGCACAGAGTGGTGGAACTGCTACTGCACAGTTGTGTTGGCAGGTTGGAAGGTGCGCAACCAATCATGCAGGGGCGGGCACAGTGGAGGCTAGGTCAGGTGTGGTGGCAGTGTTATGATGAACGCCACGCCGCCTGACCCATCGGATGCTTATAGTTGCACAGCCTGTACTGTACAGATAGACAGGCAGTACTTGCTGTCATACCCACCTGGTTCCAGTTGTCTCCTGCGCTGCCAGCTATGCCGGCCAGTGTGAGGCCCTTAGGGATGTCCACTACCTGGTGGACAGAAAAGGAAGCAAGCGAAATGGTACGGTCAAGATGTGATGGTAGTCTGCTTCGACAGTTATGATGCTGCATGATGGGGTGCGCCAGCATAGAGCCGACTCCCCTCTTACAGACCGAGCCGTTATTGAGTAAATAACGACTCTTCCACATGATACTGGCAGTGCCCTGAGGTATCTAGGTGGATGCCCTATCTCTGGCCCAGTGGTTATGCCGCATGATTTGGCAAATCATACAACACCTCTGAAGCAGTTCGTGAACATGGTTATGCCATCACTGTTGAACAGAGGCGGTGCTTTGAAGCTGTCAGCCTCAACAACATGCAGCAGCCTGTCTGACAGGCTCACCCTGCAGTAGTGGTTCTTCTGATGCTGGGAGGCGTACGTGCCCGCTTGCTGCCGCATGTCCCTGGGCCTGCTGCTGGTGCCAGTTGAGGCAATGAGAGGCGGTCCAAAACTCGCCACTGAAATGCAGCAATTGCAAGCAAAGGGCAGCAGTGGCATCAGCACATGCTGACGCGCGTTGAACGTACAGGTTTGACACTGGGCGGTGCCAAGGTTTCCTGGTGGCTTGACCTGTCACAGGTTCAGATTAGTCGCCATGGTCCCCCCTAGGCATGAATGGTGCGGCACGGGCCGGTCGTCTCAGCTGTGTGTGCATGGCATATCACATGACTAGTACTGCAGTAGTTCTGCCTTATAGTGACATCACCAAATACCACAGTGTGATCTGGAGTACTGCAGAAGCCCAGCCCGACACGGTGTCGTTTCAAAAGCATCGCTGCATGGCTCAGTGCGCCGAGGTTAGTAGACAGGAGGTCAAGCTCGAAGGGAGCAGCCATGCCATCACAGCAGTGCAGGCTGCACTACACTGAGGACAAGCCGCAGTGCATAGAGCCAGCTGAGTTTGAACCTTAAGGCCCCCATTCCCCTCCTTCGGAGGGCTTGCCCAATTGGCACAAGGTGAGCTTGGGGCTGTAGCCAGCAATCCAAACATGACGTCACTGTGATGCCCAACACTGCCAGAGTTCGCTGGCCCACCTGGGGTCATCTCAAGCTCAAGTACTTGAGTCCAGCCACTGGGGTGTACCCAAAGTCAGCACACACACGCACCACCCTGTGGCTGGGAGGTATCACCAGGTCCACGCCTGCAGTGCGGCATCCAGCAACACGGAACAACAAGCATCAAGCTTGATGTAAGTAAAGCAGTGGGGTGAAGCAGAGGGAAGAACATCAAGGGCATGGCCCAAATGTATCATATTGACAGTACTGACATATGTATGCCATCATGGCATGTCTGATGAGACATGTACCACTAGGGACCCATGCAGTCACTGTGGCACTTTGTGACAAAGAGGTGCCAAAGTATGACTGCTTACATGTACCCCTGCTGCTGCCGTGTGCTTGTGTGGTGACTGTCTTTGCTGGATCTGCGTTGGGTGTGCCACATGTGCGTCTGAGACGCCATAATGGCGGGACAACACCTTGGTCTTAAGACCAAGATCTTGTCATCGCGCCTCTGCCAGGCGGGATACAGTAGCGTCCATGTTCCCTCCACATGTAAGGACGACAGCTGTTTCAGATGGCAGGGGCACAGTGGACAGTGATCACGGCATAGTGCGCCAATGCTGCTTGATGCACAGCCATCAACCCTAAAGCGACCAGTTTTGGGACTTGCAGTGCAGCACATTGTGCAACCAATGGTTGGTGCGATTGTGCAGCGCTGCCATGCTGCTGCTATGGGCGATCAGCACCAAGCTCAATATGCTCCCTGATGTACCCGCATGTGGCTGTGGGAGTTTGTGCAAGTCCCACAATCCTGCATTTGAAGCAAGGTCACAGAGTTGCATTATTTTATGCTTACCCTTGCGCCTGATGCACCAGCACCAAGACAGTAGCCTGCTGCTGCAAGGTCCGTTCCGTGGTCATATGGCCGACCTGCTGTTGAGCCAATCGTTGCTAGCTCATACGCATCATGCGATGTGACATCACCTGTGTAAAAGAACCGAAGTGATGTCAACTGCCTTACACTGCAGGGCGAGTGGGGAACCAGCGCTTGTGAGCAGCACGCGAACGTCCTCTGGCCACTGGAGATGAAAAACACGAAATAAAATACTGAATACGCTGCTTCATGATACGGTCGCGGTCGCAAGGCTTGTCACGCCAGCGTCGCATGTAAACCGTCCTATCCGTGCTCCAAGGTAACTGCCCAAGTCCAAGGTGCGGCCGTTGGCAGGTCAAAGCTGCACGACAAGTATTTCCAGATCAGCACGGAATACTTCATCAACATTCTCGAAAACTCGTGCGCTGTCCCTGCACCATGGCGCAGTTTGTCGTCGGTGAGGAGACCTTCACGCTGTCGAAGGCAGACCTCGACAAACACCCCGGCAGCCTGTTGCACTCCTTGGTGGGCTCCGTCACATCAACGCAAAGCCCTGTGTCCTTCAAGGTGGAGGACCTGCCCGACAGCCCCTTCGCCACCTGGCCTGCTGCTGTTGGCATCACCACTGCATTGTACAGGTGAAGGTGCATGTCTGGACCGCTGTCGCGTGCATTGCGTCGTAGTGCATCAGATCTTGCATATATCTCCCACCTGAAGGGGTCCTGGAAATCTAAAGCCTCTGTTGGGCTGTATTGGGAGGCACAGATTAGTTCAAGGTGGCACGGACAACTGCCCATGGGCACTGCTGCAGTGCTAGCTAGTAGCTGTGATGCACGAGTGGCATGCAGCTGCTGGCAATGCGATTGCGACTCTTAAATGCATGCAACAACCCTCCAGCAATCGTGACAACGGGCACAAGCGCACTTTGTCAGTGCTCGCTCAGGTTTCCTGTGAACTGTCCGACAGGCTGATGCAATGCTCCTGCCATGCTGCCCTGCAGGAAGGGGTGCATTGAGGTTGACACCCTGTCAGCCCTGCTCCACCAGCATACAGCAGTAGACCTGTACGACAAACTCAAGGCCCTGCTTGACTACCTTCTGCTGCCTGGACCTGTCAAGAGCTACCTCCCCAACAGGCAGCAGGTGCCTTTGATCCAAGCCAATGTCCTGGACCTGCACTACCAAGCTGCTGCAGACGATGCTGTGCAAGCCATGCTTTCATCCACAGCTTTCAGCTCCAAGCCCAACAAGGACGTCAACACTGCTGTGTTTTACGTCTCCATGAAGCACGACGACGATTATGGGGTCCAGATGCAGGCTTATGCTGTAGGTGGTTGTGAGGTTTGGTGGAAGCAGCACAACAGCACTGAGGCTGCGGCACCACAGGTGGATTATGTGGACATCCCTGCTTCTGGCGTGGGGCCCTTTTCTGCCGTGGTCTTGCACCTTCCTGAGGGCAGCAGCAGCAATATCAACCTCTACGGCTTGGCAAACTATGACAATAGCCCCGCATCCTTGTTCCGTGCTGATCGCAAAATCTTGCCCATTGTTCGGGACAGCTTGACGACAGCGCTGTCAGCTGCCAGCAGCACAGCTTACATGCCCACAGTTGAGATGGTACCCTGTTGCACATGCGGCGCGCAGAGCAGGAATATTTCCCTCTTGGTGGTGCACTGGTAGGCTGTGGGCTTCCAACGGGTTCACCCATCCGCAGCATGCAGCGACTGGCCCAGGCTGCCTGTTATAAGCTGTGTGTAAGCTGTGTATTGATGTGACGAGAACGTTATATATGCCAGGTTAGGGTCGAGGTGCTCCTACAGGGATTTGCAAATGCACATGGACAGCTGTGTGAGGCCCGCAAAGCTCAACCTTCCAGGTGCAATACCTTGTTTGGGTGTGTCAGCCTGGTTGTCAGCCGGGTTGTGGTGTCACACCACACCGGGTGTGGTGCTGGGAATTTACCGCAAACAGGTTCCCTTGCTGTGTCGTCCCTGCCTGCTGCTCTGCCTCTTGCTTTGTGTATCTGATGGCAGGTTTGCACTTTACTGCAGTGCCTGAGTGCTTTGCTTTGCATTCCTATTTGGTCATCACCTGGACTACTGCTGCTACCTTGCAGCAGTTGATTTGGCTGGGTGTTGTTGCTGTGCGTGCAAGCTGGAGTCCTGGCGAGGACAAAGGTGTCACGACAGAACGTTTCTGGCAGAGCGTTAAATCAGCTTTTACAGCTCATGCTGGCATGCCTTTTGGGGTACAAAGGCTTGCTATGTGGAGTCCCCAGTTTTGGTCATGTGTAACATGTGTAACCACCTGGGGTCCGAACACGAGTCGCTGCCGTCACACAGAGAGCAGGGAAGGTGGGAGCACCACCAGATTGTGCAAACCAGCCAGTCTGTCCGCAGGGTCAGGCCTGCGGCCGGCAACCTTGACCACCCATAGAACATGCCAGCGTGTGTTGAACTTTGAGCTTCGAGCTTTGGAGCCTCATGGGCACCTGCAGGCTGAGTGTATTCAGTCAGCCTCCGAAGTTGGTGCAAACTTGTGGCTCATTGCTCAACCATGCAAAAGGATACCACACCATGTTCAAGGTCATATGCAGGCTGAGCCTATTACGCATGCAACGCTGTGCTCCCTACACGCGCCCTAAGGGCTACCCAGGTGTTCCCACGCGCAAAGCAGCTATGATACAGTGGGACACCACACCCGAGCACTGTGCACTGCACGATCCATGCGCCTGCATAAGCGCAGAGTCACTTCATGTTGGCGTGCAGTCGCTCCAATCCAACCCACACACCCAATAAACAATGTGCTTGAGGCGATGGGCTTGCAAGGCACAGGAGTCAGCCCATTCCCCAACGATGGGCTTGCAAGGCACAGGAGTAACCCCATTCCCGAACACTACTGCTTCACAAAACAATGACCTGCCGGCCCAACAATCAACCCGCCAGCAAACCAACACCCGGCTGCTCCTGCATGAACAGACGCATGCTTCGGAATCCCAGCCGCACCTTTCAACATGAAGCAAAACCACAACCGCAGCCAATTACCAACAATACCAGCCGACTCGACTGAAATCAGACACAATTGAACACACCGCTGCTCTGCATGCAACGAAATTCCTCAACATATACCTACCCTGACGCCGACACGGATGCATCCGCCAGCTGCGGCTGCAGCTGCTTTGCCTGCTGCTGCCCCGCCGCCACCTCCAGCCTACACGCATTAAGCCTGTCCTCAGCGGAGCTGGGCTCAGGCAGTGTGGTGAAGTCAGGGGCAATGCCATAGCGGTCGATGTCAACACCCCGGGGCGTGAGGTACTTGCCGACTGTGATGATGAGCCCTGAGCTGTCGCTCAGTTCATACACTGACTGAATCAGGCCCTGGTAGAGCAGCAGTATGCAGCAGAGCATAGACAGACAACCGCTTGATTTGTAAAACCAACTAGTGATAATGAGACCTGACCTGTTCCTCACTGCATAAACGGACTGTGGGGGCAGAAGCACAGGGCAGAGCGCAAACAGACAAGGGTGTGTGGCTGCAAATGCAAGCTGTGAGCTGTCACTGTCAATCATTCTCAACTCGTGCATTGACTGGGTCGATCCTGTGGGGGCAGCACACAGGCCAGCATGCTTTGGGCTGACGAGGGGTCACCTGGGGCAGCCCAAGGGGAGCTTTGCTTAGGTCAACAGACATCCCCTGTGGCTGGCTAGTTGCGCAAATACCGAAGACCCCATAACATCCCATTGGGCCCACTTCACTGTGCCGCGGCTCACCTTGCCGTATGTCTTCTTGCCGACCAGCACGCCCCTGCAGTTGTCCTTGATGGCTCCTGCCAGAATCTCACTGGCGCTCGCAGTGTGCTCGTTCACCAGCACTGCACACAAACGACCACACGACAGGAAACCCCGATTCAAAACCATTCTTGCCAATGCCGATGCAATGTCGGTACCAGCGTCACATGCACAGTCTGCTCAATAGCTTGCGATTGCTGTACTTGCATCCCCTCACACACCAGCGGCATGACTGATGCCACTCAAACCCGGATTGCGGCGCACTTCAACAGGGCTCACTCTGATCACATCACTACCTCACACCTGTCAAGCATGGAGCCCGGTAACAACCAACGCATGCAACTCAACTCAACTGCCTGTATGTACGTAGCTGTGAGTGGCAGGCGCGTTGCTGATGTTGTGAGTGCCTTGGGCAATGTGCGGCCACATGCAATGTGCGGCCACATGCAATCTGCTACATGCAATCTGCGGCCACATGCAAACTTGCACGCATGCCCTCGCGCCCTCTCACACAGCATTCCTATGTCGCACCTGTGAGTGGCAGGCGTGTTGCTGCTGTTGTGAGTGCCTTGGGCGGGTCTGCTGCCATGGCCTTGCTCTGTGTCAGCACAATGGGAACCCCATCAGACAGGAACAGCCGCGCAACCTCCAGGCCCTCTGACACCAGGCCACCCCTGCAGTGGCAACATACATGCACGTGGCTGTGAGCGGGTTGCTGAGTATGCATGCATTCTTCGTTAGGTGTTACCTCCAGACAGCAAAAAACTACACATGCGTCACGATTTTGATGTCTCACGGCGCCCACACACCGCGTAGGTCCAGCACTATCTCTGTGGCCCCCTGCTGCTGCAGCCAATCAACCACCGCCGGCACGTCTTGCAACGCCCGACCATTCAACGGCATCGGCAGTATCACGCACCCCCCTCCCCCTAATGCCTCACACACACCCTGATCCCGTCTATGTACTGTACACACACAAAACACCACCCACCTGCTGTCGCGCAAGTCCAGCATGATTTCTGTCGCCCCCTGCTGCTGCAGCCTGTCAAGCGCCGCCGACACGTCTCGCAACGCACGCGCGTTGAACGACGTCAGGCGTATCACGCAACCCCCCCGCCCTCGCCTCACACACACCCTGATCCAGTCTATGTGCAGAACACAAACACAAAACCACACACACATGTTGTCGCGCAGCTCTAGCATTATCTCTGTGGCCCCCTGCTGCTGCAGCCGGTCAAGCGCCGCCGACACGTCCCGCAACGCCTGAGCGTTGAACAACATCAGGCGTATCACGCCACCCCCCACCCACCCCCATGTACCTAACACCCCCTAGCTCACACACCCTGACCCAGCCTCCCTGTTGTGTACACACCTGTTGTCGCGCAGGTCCAGCATGATTTCTGTCGCCCCCTGCTGCTGCAGCTTGTCAAGCGCCGCCGACACGTCCCGCAACGCCCGAGCATTGAACGACGTCAGGCGAATCACGCCGATGCGCTCGCCGCTGTAGCGCTGCTGCAGGCTGCTGCTGACGGGTGTGGATAGGTAGCGGGCGGGACGCTGCACCGTCAGATCCACGACCTGACCGTCTGCCTTCCGAACTATGAGGCCAACGGGTGTGCTGGTGCTGCTGTCGTCCGGGCCTGCTATCAACGTGGCTGCCTGGAAGGGAGTCACACCGTTCAATGAAAGCCCAGCAACCTGCACATGGCAGCACATGGCAGCACAGTACAGCACCTTCAGAAAAACAGTTGATGCTGCAGTGGATAGGTGACTGACCGACTGACTGGCTGATGAATTGACGAACTGACATGATCCATTCATCTAGTAACTCCCTGCTGCAATCTTGCTTGTAGACAACCCACCTAGGTACATGAGAGCCCGGCCCCCTCTTTAGATGACCGGTCAGCGGTTACATGCTCAAATCACTCTCCTACCCTATTCGTGAAATCCGTGACTGCATTCACAAGCTTGAGTTGCCCCTGCGCACCTGCAGCAGCTGGTCTCCCTGCTGTATGCCTGCCCGGTCTGCCTCCGACTCCTTGCTGAGCCCCACCACCCACACGCCAGCATCAGCGCCATCTCCAGTCAGCGGGCGCGGCAACGGACGTCCCTACAAGCAATTAGACAGTTTCACAAAGGCACGTCAGCAAAGGGGTGGTTGTGTGATTTGAAGGGGGGGGGGGGTGGAGCATGTCTGTGTGTGTGTGTCTGGGGGGACGGGGGTGCTTCGATCTCTTTCTGTGCCCCACCACCCACACGCCAGCGTCAGCGCCATCACCAGTCAGCGGGCGTGGCAACGGCCGACCCTACAGGTCAACAATCAGTAGTGGGCTAGGCGTGTGCAAAGGAAAGGGAGGGGGCGCATTCACGACCAAGTGCAATTTCCCCCGTCAGAGTCAATGCCAGTCAGGGGATGCAGCGGTGACTGCTCCTTCAGGTGCAACCGAGGGTTGTGCATGTATGAGGGAAAGGAAGTGGGATGGATGGGCTGCATGAGGCCAAGTGTGGATAGCGCTTTGCGAACATGGTGCTGCTGTGCATGTCTGGTAACAGAACCGCACTACACCCTCCGACCCCCTTGAGCTCTTTCCGCACCCTGCCCACCGTCTTTTCGATGTACTCCTCTGCAGTGCCCAAGTTGAGGCCCACCCCCATGACATCATACTTCTTCATGTTGGCAGCAATCCTCCAACCCCCCATTGCAATCACCATCACACAAAAAGTACCAACACCTGGTGGAAAGGCTTGCCATGCCGTGCACCCCAACAGGGAGCCAGGGCCTGATGGGGCCCTATGCACTCCATAACCTGGCGCAGGTGTGTGGATTGTAACAACACACTCACCGTCTTTTTGATGTACTCCTCTGCGGTGCCCAGGTTTAGGCCCACCCCTGTGACATCATACTTCTTCATGTTGGCAAACTCTGATGTCTCTATGAAGCGGCAGTAGGGGTCAGACACACCCTGCGCAAGCATGTCGCGCACCGCCCTGTACAAGGGTCAAGAAGCAACCGCAGCAGTAGCAGCAGCAGCAACAGCAGCAACACCCGAGGAGTGAAAGAAGGGTCAGACACACGCTAAGCATGCATGTTTCACACCACCCTGCTGAGTAGCAGCAGCAGTGACAGCATGGCATGGGGTGTGAAGGCTGATCAAAACCCTGGCAAGCGCACCAGCTGGCTGCAGCCTGCTGGTTGAGTACCGAAAACAAGTCTTGCACTTCTGAGTGTTCACACCCATTGACCAGCGATTGACTGGGCATATCCAAGGTGTACAGCCTACTACCTGTGTATGCTGCGTTGGTCGTAGTAGCTGCGTGACAGCGCCTCATCCCGCAAGCGAGCCCACTTGTCGTGATCAAAGCCAGACCTGCAGATAGTGGAGTGCAGCAGCAGCAGCATCCTGAGAGTTGCAGGTGCAGTGCACACCATGAGGAAACCCACACACCACAATGACGCCCAGTACAAAGCACAGCCGCATGTTCATGTCGCATCACCCTGGAGGCCCCACAACACATGCGACACCTGCCGGCAGAACTGCAACTGCACAGGCCCTGTGCCAACCAAGAAGTAGCGCCTTGCATGCCTACAGACTGGTGTGATGTTGGGTGCGCACGCACACGTCGTGGTGTTGTTGCACAACTGTGTGTGTGGGTCCATGATGCACTCACTGTTGTTTGGTGTCGACATACTACAGGATTCACGCCAACATGCATGACTCAAGCTACAGACATGCTCACACTGTATTGCACCGTTGCTTTCAATGCTGATAGGTATGTGGCCTGCGACCCAGGATACCACAACCAGCCATGCCTCTCACACACCTGCGTGCGTCAAGATAGTTGATGTCCACTACCTCCCACACCTCCCGGATAAGCGCCTGGGCCTGGGCATCCATGGCCGCCTGCGGCAGCAGCAGCAGCAGCAGAGGTGGTGTGAAAACTCATGTGGTTGCGAGGGTCGTTTGTCATGGGGGAAAAACCCATACCCCAGGTGACTGCCCGCACTCCTCCTGTTGCTGGCTTGCACAGCTGTGAGCCCCCCCCCCCCCCCCCCCCCCCACGCCCCCCCCCCCCCCCCCCCACACACACACGACCCCCCGCCCCTACCCCACACACCCACTTGACCTGCTACACAACCCCGTTCAGGTCTTGCAAATGTGGAAGGCTGACTGCTGTGCCCTCCTCCAACCCCTGCCGCAGCATCATGCGTAGCTACTTACCTGCTCGCTGCTGGCTTGCGCGGCGTCAATCATGTGCATGCCTTGCGTGAACGCCCCAAACGCCCGATCCACGCCCGCCTCAAACTGCCGCATGCCCTCCAACAAGCTATCCTCCATCTGGCTCGCCAGCTCAAACTGCAACGCTGCCGCCGGCTGCTGCTGCTGCCATTGCTGCCGCTGCTGTGGCGGCTGGACAGCACTGCTGCTGCTGCTGGCTGCGGTCGCGGGCAGGTCAAACCGCCATGCTGCTGGTGACTGTAGCTGCTGCTGCTGCTGCTGTTGGGGGTGGGGCAGCATCAATAGGCTGCCTGCCGGGGCTGCTGCTGATTGCAGGGCGACCATGTGCACTGTGCTGGACTGTTGATGCTGCACGGGCAAAAAAAGTGAAGCAAGGGTGACAATTGAGCAGGTGTGTTGTCATGATCGTGACCACAGGCAGCAGCCTTTGTCTTGCCACTTGTTACGAAGGGTTCAACCACAACATCATCACTCCGTTTCACTATTGCAGGTGGACTGTTGTGCTCAATATATGCTGGTTGGCATCACTTACCTGTTCGGGGAACATTTGCATGGACTGTCAGCCTTACACCAACCTGTATGATGTGTGCTAATGCTGCAGAATTCAACGAGCTGCAACCTTGCATACACTGCCTCCCCTCCCCTCCCCTCACCTGCGTGATGTGTGCAGAGGCTGCAGGGACTGACAGGCACATGGACAGCACCAGGCTTGAAGCGGCTGCCAGCACAACACCATGCTGCAGGAGAGCTGCAGCACAGCACAGCACAGCACAGCAAAACAGCACAGGCGGCCATAACCTCAGGCACAAGTGGAAAACATGGTTTCTTACACATCCTGCCTGTGCTGCTGATCACGAATGACTCCACCACTGCATTTCTGTCAGGGCGGTGGTGAAGGTATTGGGCTTGGCTAGGTGCATTATGTGTGCTGAGCACACGCCAGAGGCGGCACTCGTGCATGCCATTTGACGACTGCTATCAGCGCAAACGGACCCCCCCCCCCCCCCGCATCAACTGCAAACATTATATGAATTAGGTGTGTGTGCTGCTGACTTGACACCGCAACACAATTCACCACTGTCCTGGCATGCGGTTTTGCTACTTGCGATCTGAAGCATGCATATGATCTCGTCAGACGGCTGCTGGCACAAGGATCCACTTGCCCACAGATCATTTGAACCAGATGGGCTGCTGCTGTGGCGCTGTGTAGCATGTTGGCCCAAGTGATGTGGCTGTGCGTACCTACTGCTGTGCTCCACACACCAGAGCACGTTGCTGCCACCCCTGATGTTGCTGCTACAACTGCTGTTGCTGCTTGGCCAGGATGGCCGGCCTGTCTGAGGCTTGGTCCATGCTGTGCTGGCATGGGCTGGGCTGAATCTGCAGGACTGCTTGCGGCGGGACTGCATGCATCTGCTGGCGCTGCCTCCTGTGCAAAGTAAGAGCCGAGACAACAGATGGAACTTCAGACAACGCAACATGGCGTCAAACGTGCATGCCGAGGCATTACATCATGCAAGGCAGCGGCAGCAAGGAAGGAGGTGTGAGCCAACTGCTGCATGTGTGTCTGCGCCCGTACCTGCCACTGCCGGTCTGAGTGGTCTGTATCTAATACACGGGTGCATATGTGGGCTGTCAAACGCCTGCTGCGTTGACTAGGGGCAGGGCAGCGTAGGCTGCGAGCCGCGCCTGCTGTGGTGCAGTTGGCATGCAAACTGCTGCACCTGGACCTGCCGAGCTGCATGCCTGCACCTGGGCGGGAAAGCATCTGATGGCGCACAGAAGAAAGGAGAGTGAGGTGAGCACAGCTAAAGGACGTTCAGACTGTCTTCTGTGTGTCACAGGTGGATGATCTCAATCTCAACCGACTTTCAAATACACAAGACGGGACAAAGCGGGCTTGTATGACAATGTTTGATCAGTTTGCACTCGTGTCGATGGAACCCTTCGTCGTCATCGTCTGCCCGATCCTAGTCACTCATCCGGAGTCAGCAGTTGCAGTGTGAAGGAGCAGCAGAAGTCGCCTCGATCGCAATATTACAACGTTTGCTGGACTCCCTACCTATTCCAAAAGCAAGGCTCAGGACTGGCATTCAGCAGTAAGGCAGAACAGCATATATATATCAGGTCCATCATCAGATGGCATCATCGTCACAGGGAGCCGGCCACAAGCTGCTCTTCAGCTTAGTTGCAAGAGGCACAACGGTTCTGGCAGAATACAGGTAAACAGCAGCACCGGAACCCTCCCGGAACAGGCTCTAGACCCCTGCAGGCGATCAGCTGACAACCTCACCTCATCTGCTGTATCATGCATGCTGCTGCAGCTCCGTCTCTGGCAATGCACCGACGATCGCAGTACGCATCCTGGAGCGGCTACCAGCAGAGGATACGTGAGCACAGCCTGCCTCTGCAGCAGCTGTTGCGCCAGCACAGCAGCTGTCAGACCCACCCATCGTTGGTGCATTGCACAGGCTGGCATCTGTTGGTGGACCTGTTTGCAGTATGCCTGCTGGCAGTACACCAGGCTTTTATTAGTCAGTGATTTCACCATTACATGCCATGCCATGCTGTTGCTTCGTACAGTTGCATCAAGTACAGTGCCAACATGGCACCAGCTTAGCCAGCACCAACCCACGATGGGGCTTCCAACGCTATGCATTCACAACAATGGAAGTACGAGGCCCTAATGTGCATGTGTGTTTCCCTGCTGGTCAAATGCTGCTGTTCACAGGAAGGTGACCTACACTCAAGAGCGGCACATGTTCCATGTGCTGATTGAGGGGGCCTAACGTACTTGTGCATGGCGGAGGAGGTAGGCAAGAGGGTTGGCACCAATGAATAACGGGGGGTTTGGAGGTATGTTATGTGCTTTATTCTGTTGTTGTCTGTCTTGTGCATTCTTCCCTCTCATTGCCTCCTGCCTGAACTTTGCAAATCCCGAATCCCTAATCATCACGTGAAGTGATCACTTTCCCCTCATTTGGCTCAATTTGTTGCTGCAGTCTGCTGGCCGGCGTGTGCCCTTTGCATTCCTGGAGGACGTCAAGGGTCAGTTCCTCAGCAGCTATGGCAGCAGCTGGCAACAGGTGCGCTGTAAGGGTGGCCTGTTGTTGGGCGAGTGGTGACAGTGGGGGAGGGGGAAGAAGAGGGGGGGGGGGTGAGATCTGTCTGTGTGGGCCAGCAGTGACGGAATCCAGTTCCCCCCCCCCCCCCCCCAAGTCAGGCACTTTGCATTCCTGGAGGACGTCAGGGGCCAGCTCCTTGCCAGCTATAGCAGCAGCTGGCAGCAGGTGGGTTCTGGCTTGGAACCCTTTCATGTTGGGGGACCCTCTGCATTGTGTGTTTGTAGTGCCCTTGCAACACCGCCAGGGCACCATGTAGGGCTGTAGCGATGCCTACAGCCGCAGTGTTCGCAGCGTTAACTCCCCCCCCCCCCCCTTTTCAGGACAGCACGACTTGCCACTCCCATGCTGACTGCTGCCGCCGCCGCCGCCGCCGCTGCTGCTGCTGCTGCTGCTGCTGCTGACCACCACCACCAGGCCACCGCGTACGCCTACAACGATGCTTTCAGCCGTATCCTGCAGCAGCGCATGCACTACTTCAGCACCGACCCCTCAGCAGACGTCATCAACAGAGTGCGCGGCGAAATTACACAGGTAAGTGTGTTGACATGCGGTGGGTGGAGTGTGGGAGGGTTGTTCCCTGTGTGTGTGTGTGTGTGTGTGTGTGTGTGTGTGTGTGTGTCGGTCCATGCTCAGGGTAGCACTGCTTTCTGCTGGTAACAGCAGCAAGTGCACAGGACTCCCGTTTCTTGATTATTGAAGGGTGGGGGGTGGACTGCGACAAATCTCCAGCGCATGCACTGTTTCAGCACTGACCCCTCAGCAGACGTCATCAACAGAGTGCGGGGCGAGATTACACAGGTGTGTGTCTCTGCATAAATGCATGCAGTTGGTTGGAGGAGGGGGCGTGTAGTGGCTGTGTTGCAAACTCCGTTCTTTGTGCGGCACCCCTATCTGCTGGTCGATGCAGCAAATGCATAGTCCTCCAGGTATCTCCCGGGGGGGGGTACTTAGCGCCAAGCATGCTCTACTTTAGCACCGACCCCTCAGCAGACGTCATCAACAGAGTGCGGGGCGAAATCACACAGGTGTGCGGCTGTGCATGAATGCATGTGTCATGAATGCAAGTCTCCATGACGCACACACTGCAGTGGTGTGATGATTCGATAATCTGTCAACTACATGTTCCACCCGTACATGCACTGCATTTAAAGTACAAGCGAGTGCGGTACAGTACAGTACAGTCCACCAACCTGCACGTGTCCCACCCTCCTTGCAAAAACTACATCGCCTGCCCCCACCCCCCCTACTGCCCCCTTCCCTCCCCCCCTCCCCCAACCACCACCATGCAGGTGAAGGACATCATGATAGAGAACATAGAGAAGGTGTTGGACAGGGGTGAGAAGCTGGACCTACTGGTGGACAAGACAGAGCTGCTGCAGGTGCGTGTGTTATACTGCTGAAACGGTTGCTTGCATTCAGTTGAGGGGCGCAGCGGCATTGCAGCATGATACAGTGAACTCTGTATGGGTGGACATGATTTAGGGTTGAGGCCGCTGACGCTAGGCAGGTGCGCCCACCCCACCAATTCATGTGCGCTACACACACCACATATCAATGTCGCACTACGACGCATTCGCCGGGACCCACCAACAATCCGCCTGGACCCACAGACAGAATGCTCTGACAGGTCGAGTACATGCTGTTTGCTTCTGTGCAGGGCGAGGCGTTTGCGTTCAGGCGGGAGGCAAAGCGGGCGCGGCGTGTGATGTGGTGGAAGGTGAGAAATGACACTGGCGAAGGCATCGGCGATGCTGCTTGATTGGTGATGCTGCTTTCACACAATTCAGCAAGCATGCGGTAACAATTTCCACCACAAGCATGTGTGCACATACATGTTATTGACAGAACCTCGTTGTTTCACACAACCCCCCACAACCTCCCACAACCTCCCACAACCTCCCGTGCCCTGCAGAATGTGCGCATGTGGTTCATCATGGGCGGCGTTGTGGCAGCTGTGGTGTTCCTCATCGTGCTGTCAGCCTGCGGCTGGAACTTCAAACACTGCTAGCAGCAGCAGCAGCGGCGGCGGCAGCACCAGCACCAGCAGCAGCAGCAGCACCAGCATCAGCAGCGGCACCAGCAGGCGCACCAGCAGCGGCGGCAGCGGCGGCAACTTTCCCGCGATCACCACCTGCGGCTGGAACTTCGAGCGCTGCTAGCAGCAGCAGCAGCAGCAGTTCTTCCGTTATATCAGCATCCCGCGGCTGGATATCAGTGCCAGCAGCAACTCGTTGCACCTTCTTGTGGTTTGCAGCCCCGTGTTTGATCGTCAAGATTTCCTAGCAGCATTTTCTGTCCCTCTCCACATTGCAACGGCTGCATAATCAGCTGAAGCATGGGGGAGATGCAGCCACAGATGTGGTAGCAGTCGTGCCGGCCGGCTGTTTGGGGTATTGTGGGGAGACCGCTGTTGACTGCTCAGTACATTGCTGTCACCACTAGTACCGACAGCAGTGTCAAGCCAGCTTGCAGGCATGGCAGTGTGTGGCAACTCAATCAAGTTGTGTTGTACGTCAAGCTGCGCGGCTAGCCTGCTGTTTGGAGTGTGTGTGTCCGTGTGTGCTGTGTGGTTGCACCATAGCCATGTGAGCGCCGAGCGTGGCAGTGGCTGCTGTTCGCATTCTGGGGCGGGGGGGGGGGGGCGCAGTGTATCTCCAGCTGTTTGTGTATCATAGCTTGGATGGCCCCCAACATTACTCGTTGAGACTCTTTGTGTCATGTGGGGTGTGTATCGCTGTGTGTGGGTATCTATGTTCAGGACCATGCGCCCAGGTTTGTGCCCAGGTATCTTGTATTGTGTACCATCTGCATGCAGCCTGCTGCTCTCTTCAATAGCCAGCACGTAGTGGCAGCTTGAGCACGTAGCAGCACCAGCAGGTTCAGTCTAGGGTTGTGGGTGAGTACTCTGCTGCTGTCACCTGGGAAAGTGTGTTTTGGCATTTCTGTGAAGCCATCAGTGTCCGCTTGTTGTGCAAATCCAATACATGCTGTGGAACGACGGCCAATGCTGTACAACTAGTCTGCATGCTTCTTGCCAACAGCTGCCGCGTCGCCTGCTGCCGCAGCTGACGCGCGTTGCACAACGGCGAATGGTTCTCCAGACACGCATGCACCGAGTGACTGCTCAACATCACTTGCGCAGTGATCGGGCAAAACGACAATATCCCGCATGCACGGAGTGATCGCTCGGATACATTGCACCCTTTCGATAGTTGGCCGCATCAACAACGGGAAAACAGCATGCGACTCCTGCCAAACCAGCAAATGTCAATCCATTCAGTAAATGATCTCGTCAAATACTGAGGAGCGCTGCGGCTCCAACACCGCTTCGACAGTCGAACGTTTCGACACGGGGGGACAACAGCATGCGACTGGTGCCATAGCATACAAACAAAAGAGGCAAACATCGCTCCTTTCAATGAATGATCTGGTCAAACACCTAGGAGCGCTGCGGCTCCAGCACCGGTGCCAGCTGGGTGCGAACCAGCCAAGACAAGCAACAGCACAGCATGCACGATACAACAGCCACGATGGGATACCGCTCTGATCAGTATATGATCTCGTCAAAGACTGAAGAGCGCTGCGGCTCCAGCACCGGTGCCAGCTGGGTGCGCACCAGCCTGAAGCAGTCATCGGCTAGTGCAGCATCCAGCACAGCTAGAACACGCCTGTAGGCAGACTGCTTCCTCCCCAAAATCTTCCTTGCCGCGCTCAGGCCCAGCCATCGTATGTGGCACCTGCTGACGGGGCTGCTGCCCACCAGCAGACCTAGGCGGCTGCGGGCTGTGGCCAGCCGACCACGCACCAGGGCGACACTGTAGTTGATGGCGCCCTGTGTGTGTGTTGGGGGGGGGGGGGGGAGGAAGGGTTCAACTTACTGTGAGTGCTGGGGAAGAAGGGAGGGCACTGTTGGCAACGGGCTGGCCCCACACCAGGGCAATTCAGTTGTGTGAAGGCTTCATAGGATCGAGGGGAGGGAGGGAGGAAGGGGGAGGGGCTGCTGCCCACCAGCAGGCCTAGGCGGCTGCGAGCTGTGGCCAGCCGACCACGCACCAGGGCAACACTGTAGTTGATGGCGCCCTGCGGTACCCGGGGGGGGGGGGGGGGGCATGCACACACTGTCACTAACTGGCGGCGCGGGGGGCGGGGGGCGGGGGCAGGGGGAAGGGGGGCAGGCTGCGGGCAGTGACCAGGCGACACTGTAGTTGCAGGCACCCTGTGGTAACAGGGGGGGGGGTGGCATAGTAATGAATGGCCCTGCTATGGAGCAAAGTGTGCTTTGTTGAGAATGTTTACAGTGGCAATTGGTGGCTGTCACAGGGGGGAGGGGAAAAGGGGCCAAGGCAAAAAATTGCACAACTTGTTGGGTAGCAACACATTTTCGCACACCCCTTGGCTCCCTGTGCCCCCTACACACCCACTTCTTCACATACCTTCACACCTGTAGTGCCTTCGGAGTCATACCAGTCGTGGGTCCCTCTGTGGCCCGTGGCCCCCTTCCACCCCCATACGTCACCTTACCCCCCCCTGAAAGCCCCCCCCCTACAAACAAACCATTGTGTTACACCTAACTGTATGGCTTTCAGCACCAGTCGTGGGTCCCCCTGTGGCCCCTGTCCCCCTCCCACCATACCCCACCCCACCCCAACCCCATACAAACTGCCCACTTCCCACACTAGCCATCACCCCCTCCCTCCCTCACCCCCCCCCCCCCCGCCCCCGCCCGCCAAACAAACATTGTTACCTGTATGGTTTTCAGCACCAGTCGTGGGTCCCTCTGTGGACCCCTGTCCCCCTCCCACCATACCCCACCCACCCCCAACCCCATACAAACTGCCCACTTCCCACACTAGCCATCACCCCCTCCCTCCCTCACCCCCCCCCCCCCCCCCCCCCCCCCCGCCCCGCCCGCCAAACAAACATTGTTACTGTATGGTTTTCAGCACCAGTCGTGGGTCCCTCTGTGGACCCCTGTCCCCCTCCCACCATACCCCACCCCACCCCAACCCCATACAAACTGCCCACTTCCCACACTAGCATCACCCCATCCCTCCCTCACCCCCCCCCCCCCCGCCCCGCCCGCCAAACAAACATTGTTACCTGTATGGTTTCAGCACCAGTCGTGGGTCCCTCTGTGGACCCCTGTCCCCTCCCACATACCCCCCCCCCACCCCAACCCCATACAAACTGCCCACTTCCCACACTAGCCATCACCCCCCCCCCCAAACACAATCCCCCCCCCCCCCCCGCCCGCCAAACAAACAGTGTCGCCTGTATGGCTTTCAGCACCAGTCATGGGTCCCCTGTGGCGCCCTGTTTTCCTCCCACCCACACATGTCACCCCTCCCCCACTACACTGGCCACTCACGACATTCGCCCTGCCCCCCCCCCCCAAACACACACTGTCCCCTGTGTAGCATTGAGCACCAGTTGTGGGTCCCCTACGGCCTGTGGCCCCCTGCCCCCCTCCCGCTCGCCATATGTCACCCCCCTTCTGAACTGCCTACTTCCCAAACTCGTCCTGCGCTCCCCCCCCCCACTGTCACCTGTATTGCTTTCAGCACCAGTCGCGGGTCCCCCTGTGGCCCCCTGTCCAGCAGCAGCTGCAGCACTGCCCAGTGGAGCTTCATGAATGACAGCAGGAACGACTGTGGGCAAGGCAGCAGCAGCAGCAGCAGCAGCAGCAGCAGCAGCAGCAGCAGCAGCAGTAGCAGCTAGGCGTAAGTGGATGTGGGGCCGCAACTGTGTGCATGTGCAGGCTCAACCGTGGGTACACTGGGTATAGGCCGGTACATGTTGAGCCGCAGTGTGAGTCCGCTGTTTGTTGTGGGGGAGGGTTTGGGGGGAGGGGCGATGCTGCTGCCAGCACCAATGCATGTGCAAGTGTTAGTGCGTGCTTCTGGTACGTGAGTCTTACCTGGTATATGTTGAGGCGTACTGTGAGGCCGCTGTTGATGGAGGTGTCCAACAGCAGGGCGTGCATCTTGGGGCGCATGTAGCTGCACACCTGGGGGGGCCGGGGCAGTTGTAGATTGTGGGTAGTGTCAGGTGGGATGTGGTTGGGGACACAGACAAAACAGACATATGCTTGTGCTGCCTGACCTTGCTCACTATCATTGCACCCGGTTGTCACTTGTACTGGCTTGGGGTGGTGTTGGTAGTGGTGGTGGGGCGGGGGCGGGGGGGGGGGGGGGGGGGGGGGGGAGTGTGTGGTACCATGAACATGTTTGCTCCATAGAAATGGCATAGCCAACCTTGCTGAGTGGGTGTACCGGCCAGGGGCAGGGTGTCCAGTGGACACGTCTGCCACACAAATGGCGATGCGAAAATTACTGAAAGACACAACATAAGACATCCATCTGTTTGTACTGCCTCACCTTGCTAGCCAGTGTCGCTCCTGGTCGTCCTGTGGGGCTGAGGGTCAAGCTGGTAGACACATGCTGACCACTGTACCTGCATTTTGCAACGGTGGGGGGGGGGGGGGGAGGACAGGGTGATGGCGGTAGTGGTATTGGGCAAACGAATTCCGCACAGAACGCACTGGTACGTATTTATTGTTATTGAACATATAGATGGGTTCACAGTTCTACTCAAAGTACGCATCGGCCCCTCCCCCAGTCCCCCCCTCCCTCCCGCAGCACCCCCACCTGCTGTAGTCTGCCATGATCTCCAGGTTGCTGCTGTTGATCAGCAGCCCACACCAACGCACCCAGCTGGACCTGAAGCAGCAGCAGCAGCAGCAGCAGCAGCATCTGTGACAGTTGTGACAGCACCAATGGCAATACTGACCGGAGGCGTCCGTGCTGGTGGGTGCGAAGAGTTGCCCCCCGCCTCTCAACACAACCCCGTCCCCCCCCCCCCCCCCCCCCCCCCCGCGCGCCCCCTCCCCCCTTGCTCACCCGTCCCTGCTTGTCCACAGGTTGGGGGTCATCAGCCGCCCATCAGCCAGCAACGCCTCGAAGTTGATCTGGCAGCATCAGAAGCAGCAGCAGCAGCATCAGAAGCAGCAGCAGCAGCAGCAACAGCTGGGTGTTGTGTTGATCCCATGTCACGTTGCTTCAGCTTTGCAGAGTCCAACAATGCATGCCAATCCAACCCATCTGCTGTCTTTTGAGGGTGCCACACACAATGACAATGCAAGGATTCCTCACGAGCACCCCATGCTGTGGCAATGTCAGGGTACATGCCAGGCCAGATACCCCTCAGAGTACCCACAGGAAACTTGTTCCTGAATGCCTCTGACCTGTGTTCGATCAGGGTTGAGGGTATTGTTGAAAATTATTGAAAAACAACTGTCAAAAAAAGAAAAAAAGAAAAAAAAACTTAAAATGAAATTCAGGCACCCGGCCATCAGCCGCCACAGCAGCACCCCGGCACCCGCTGTACCTCAGGTTTCAAGCAGTGAAACATGGGGTAACAAGGGCTAACAATATATCATCATCGTCAAAATGCCTAACCTGTGTTTTGTTGGGGTTCAGGGTGACGTTGTACTCAGGGAACCCAGCCATCAGCCGTTGCAGCAGTGCACCAGCAGCCGCCCTGCTGGTGGTAACTGCCAGCTAACCGCCAACTATACCAAATACACCGCTAAAGTTACATGGCAGACACGACTCCGCCAATGCATGCCAGCATGCAACACATGTTGATACAAACTTGCAACCTGGATGCTCACCTGTGTTTTGTCAGGGTTTAGGGTCAACTTGTATTCAGGGAACCCAGCCATCAACCGCTGCAGCAGTGCCCCGCAGCCGCCCTGCTGGTGGTAACAGCCAGGTAGTCATCAACCAACCGCAGCAGCACAGAGTCAGGCCGCCGGCGGCGCTGCCGGCCAGCAGCAGCAGCAGCAGCAGCAGCGGCGGCTGGTACTTCTGCTGCTGCTGCTGCTGCTGTGTTGGCCGCTGGCCCTGTTGCAGCAAGAGTTTCATCGGCAGCAGCAGCAGCATCAGGGGCTGTGGGAGGATTGCCTGCTGCTGCTGCTGCTGCTGCTGTTGCCAGCCCAATGCAAGGTTGAGTATGCTGCTGCTGCTGGTGGTGCTGCTGCTGAGGGCTCAGAGCAGGGCTGTCAATGTCCATCAGATCTGTGTCATATGACTGATGGCCTGCTGCTACTGCTGCTAAGGGCTCTGCTAAGTCGCCTGACACTACTGTTGCTGCAGAAACTGGAACAGCAGCAGCAGCAGCAAGGTGCGAGGCCCCGGGCATAGCTGCCTGCTGCTGCTGCTGCTGTGTTGCAGCCTGTGCCCACCTGCCAATGTGTATGGCTGCTGCTCCTGATCACCCACCGGCTGAGTTGGAAACAGCAGCAAGTCGCTGTCAGTTGTTGCTGCTGCTGCTGGTGGTGGTCCTGCTGCTACTGCTGCTGTTGCTGCTGCTTGTGTTGCCAGCAGCTGCTCACTGCCTCCTCCTGCTGCGGCTGCTGCTGCTGCTGCTGCTGCTGCTGATGGTGGTGGTGGTTCTGTTGAAGGCAGCTGATCATTGCCTGATTCACCTGCTGCTGCCTCTTCTTCCCCTTCTGCTGCTGCTGCTGCTGTTGGCTGTGTGGCAAGCAGCTGCTCGCTACTAGGCCCGGATGTTGCTGCTGCAGTAGTTGCTGCCGGCTGTGTTGCAAGCAGGTGCTCACTTCCGGACCCATCTACTGCTGCTGCTGCTGCTGGTTGTGTTGCTATCAGCTGGTCGCTGCCTGCCCCATCCACTGCTGCTGCTGCTGCTGCTGGTTGTGTTGCCATCAGCTGCCCACTGTCTGCCGCGTCTGCTGCTGCTGCTGCTGCTGCTGCTGGTTGCGTTGCTATCAGCTGGTCGCTGCCCAAACTCCCGAGGACGACAGTGCTAGGGTTGCTGCTGCTCTCAAGGCACACCGTGCTGGGACAGCTATTGCTGCCCGGTTGCTGCTGCTGCTGCTGCTGCTGCTCCTCCTCGTCTGCTGGCTGCGTCGGCAGCAGATCATGCTGCTGCTGCTGCTGCTGCATCTGTCGCTGCTGTATCAGCTGCTGCTCCTGGTCTGCTGGCTGCGTTGGCAGCTGAGACTCTTGCTGCTGCTGCTGCTGCTGCTGCTGAGATGGCACCACTAGCACCTGTGTGGGTGCCAGAATCTGCCCTGACAACACACCACCACCAGCAGCAGCAGCACCACCACCACCAACAGTGCCATCAACGGCAACACCAGCAGCAGAAGCAGCAGCAGCAGCAGCACCAGCAGCAGGAGTGTGCTGTGTCCTCCTGCTCCTGCTCTTACAGCCTGGCAGCTGCTCAGGGTCATCACTAGACTGAGTGCTGCACCAGCCTGACAGCTGGTGGCACCCGGTGACACCAGCCGCTGCTGCTGCTGCTGCTGCTGCTGCTGCTGCTGCTGCTGCGCCGCCACCTGCTGCTGGGTCGCTGCTCCTGCAGCCGCCGCCAGAGTGCTGACTCAGCATTGGGGTGACTAAACCCCCCTGCTGAGTCAACGCTTCCATTTTCCGGTCCAGTGACAGGTGGGGATGACTCATCCTGCTGCCGCCTTGGGAGTGCTGCTGCTGCTGCTGCTGCTGCCTGTCAGGGTGCCCTGAATTGGAACCCCTGCCAGAACCTCCACTGCCACCCCCACTGCCACCCCCACTGCCACCCCCACTCTGCCTGCCTGGTGGGGGGGCGGGGGTCACAAAGCCATTGTAGCGTTGAGTGCCTGCTGCTGCTGCTGCTGCTGCTGCTGCTGAGCCGCCACCGCTGCTGCTGCCTGTCCCTTGCCGTCTCAGTACAGGAGCTGGGGTGAAAAAGCCTTGGTCAGCTGCTGCTGCTGCTGCTGGTGGTGGCACTGCCATTGCGGCCATTGCTGCTGCTGCTGCTGGTTTGCCGGCAGCACTGTGCCTGACAGGTGCAGGTGTAGAGAACAGCACTGTAGGTGTCACCGGCACATCCCCACCAGCAGCAGCAGTAGCAGCAGCAGTAGTTTGCTTGCTGCCGCCGCCGCTGCTGTTGCGTGCTGTGGTGCCAGTGCCGCCTGCTGCTGCTGCTGCTAGTGCCGCAAGGTCACTCAATCCACAGGAGCTGCTCACTCCTGCTGCTGCTGCTGCTGCTGCTGCTGCTGGGGTCCTGCTGTTAGTCCCGACTGGCGTAACCCCACCACCACCAGCAGCAGCAGCAGCAACAGCAGAGTTGTCACCCCTCATGCGTGCTAAGCCCCCTAGCCCACCCGACAGCCCCCAGGTGATTGCAGCATTGGGGGTGCCTGCTGCTGCTGCTGCTGCTGGTTCAGTGGCAGCAATGGCAGCAGTGGCGGCGGCTGGGTTGTCTGGTCCTGGCAGAAGTGGCAGCAACTCCCTCCTCTCCAGGTCGGCTAGGTACAGACTGTGTGCAAGCAAATAGGCGGGGCGGGCGCGGGGGGGGGGGGGGGGGTGCCGGTATGCATGAAGGTAAGGGGAGGGACCAAGTACGCACATTGGGCTATGAGACAACGGTGTCTGTGATACAGCAGCGGGTATGTGGGTGATGCATTGTATGATCAACATAATGCAGCGGAGGTGCAACATCAGCAGTGCATTGCAATGGTTGAAGGGCTGCCAAGGCACCCCCAGGTAGGTACAGACTGCAGACAAGGGTTGGGGCAGGGGGGGGGGGGTAAGGGGGAGTGGGGGGGTGGGGGGGGAGGGAGACGAGGGGGGAGGTATGTACGGCATGCATGTGCGTATGATGTGGTTTGTGAAATAAGAGCATCACATAAGCATTATAGCAGCAAGATTTTGCATGGTATCCCAGAAAGGCATCCCATAATGACAGTAGCCAGTCAAGGAGCAGCATCAGCTTCCACTTGTGATGGTTGAATATGGTTGCAGGTGGAGCATCTGATGTGGTGCCTGTTGTTGCACCTTCTCATTTCAGGAGAAGCACAGATGAACCATAAGCAATCGTGACATGTCAGTCTGCCGTGGGGTAAGCCTTTCCTCTGCAGCAGGTACTACCTGAGTTAGTGCCGGAGGCCGCCACTGGCAGTGGCCCCCGCTTCCCCTTCCTCCTTTCCTGCCCCCCCCCCCCCCCCCCCCCGCCACCCTCCCACACCACGGTATGCTGAGGTCAGGCAGCCATGACAGTATTCCTGCTCTCCAGCAGGTACCCCCCCCCCCGTGTCATGTCCCCCCAGTTCTTCACCCCTGCCCCCTCCCCCGCCTTCTCCCCCCCCCCCCTATTTGCACAGTGATATGTTGACAATAGGCTGCCCTGGGGTGTGTTGTTGCTCTGCACCAGGTCTACCCCCTGGGGAAGCTTGCCCCACAGCCCCACCCCCTTTCTTGAACCCCTTCTCAACCCCCCCCCTCCCTGCCCCCGACACACACCTGCACAGTAGTGTTGATGCCAAGCTGCCCTGGGGTATCCCCCTGCTCTGCAGTAGGTACCTACCCCCCACCCTCATGATGTTGGCTGTCAGGTGCTGCTGCAGCAAGGCAGCTAGGGATGGGCCGGACAGCAGGGGAATGCTGGAGCGGTTGTAGAACACCTGCAGCAGAGGGATGGGCGTGAAGGGGAGGGGGGGGGGGGGAGGGGGTGTGAACACGAAAATGCTAGACAGTGCGCGTGGTGGTGGGGAGGTGGACTTGATTTGAGGCGGAGTGCTGCTTGAATAAAGCAGCTAGTGTGGGGCTTGACAGCAGGGGCACACTGGAGCAGTTATAAAACACATGAGCCCGCTTAACTCCACCAGAGCCCGCTAAACTCCCGCAGAGCCCGCTAAACTCCAGCATTGCCTGCTAAACTCCAGCAGAGCCCGCTCAACTCCAGCAGAGCCCGCTAAACTCCTGCAAAGCCCGCTAAACTCCAGCAAAGTCCGCTAAACTCCAGCAGAGCCCGCTAAACTCCAGCAGAGCCCGCTAAACTCCTGCAAAGCCCGCTAAACTCCAGCAAAGCCCGCTAAACTCCAGCAGAGCCCGCTAAACACCAAGAAAAAACCGCTGAACTCCAGCAAAGCCCGCTAAACTTTAGCAAAGCCCGCTTAACTCCAGCAGAGCATGGTCAACTCCAGCAAAGCCCGCTAAACTCCAGCAAAGCCCGCTAAACTCTAGCAAAGCCCGCTAAACACCAAGAAAGCCCGCTAAACTCCAGCAAAGCCCGCTAAACTCCAGCAAAGCCCGCTAAACTCTAGCAAAGCCCGCTAAACTCCAGCATAGCCCGCTAAAGTCCAGCAAAGCCCGCTAAACTCCAGCAGAGCCCGCTAAACACCAAGAAAAAACCGCTGAACTCCAGCAAAGCCCGCTAAACTCTAGCAAAGCCCGCTTAACTCCAGCAGAGCATGGTCAACTCCAGCAAAGCCCGCTAAACTCTAGCAAAGCCCGCTAAACACCAAGAAAGCCCGCTAAACTCTAGCAAAGCCCGCTAAACTCCAGCAAAGCCCGCTAAACTCCAGCATAGCCCGGTAAAGTCGAGCAAAGCCCGCTAAACTCCAGCAGAGCCCGCTAAACTCCAGCAGAGCCCGCTAAACTCCAGCAATGCACGCTAAACTCCAGCAGAGTCCGCTAAACTCCAGCAGAGTCTGCTAAACTCCCGCAGAGTCCGCTAAACTCCGGCAGAGTCCGCTAAACTCCCGCACAGCCCGCTAAACTTCCGCAGAGCCCGCTAAACTCCAACAATGCCCGCTAAACTCCCGCAGAGCCCGCTAAACATCCGCAGAGCCGGCTAAACTCCATCAGAGCCCGCTAAACTCCCGCAGAGCCCGCTAAACTCCATCAGAGCCCGCTAAACTCCAACAATGCCCGCTAAACTCCCCGAGAGCCCGCTAAACTCCCGCAGAGCCCGGTAAACTCCCGCAGAGCCCGCTAAACTCCCGTAGAGCCCGGTAAACTCCCGCAGACCCCGCTAAACTCCAGCAGAGCCCGCTAAACTCCAGCAGAGCCCGCTAAACTCCAGCAGAGCCCGCTAAACTCCCCCAGAGCCCGCTAAACTCCCGCAGGGCCCGCTAAACTGCAACAGAGCCTGGTTAACTCCAAAAAAGCCCGGTAAACTCCCGCAACGCCCAGTAAACTCCCGCAAAGCCCAGTAAACTCCCGCAAAGCCCAGTAAACTCAAGTCGCGCCCAGTAAACTCTAGCAAAGCCCAGTTCCTCTAGCAGCGCCCAGCAACCTCCAATAAAGCCAAACTCCCGCAACGCCTAGTAAACTCTCGCAACGCCCAGTAAGCTCCTGTAACGCCCAATAATCTCCAGCAACGCCCGGTAAAGTCCAGCAACGCCCAGTAAAGTCCAGCAACGCACAGTAAAGTCCAGCAAAGCCAGCAACCTCCAATAAAGCCAAACTCCCGCAACGCCTAGTAAACTCTCGCAACGCCCAGTAAGCTCCTGTAACGCCCAATAATCTCCAGCAACGCCCGGTAAAGTCCAGCAACGCCCAGTAAAGTCCAGCAACGCACAGTAAAGTCCAGCAAAGCCCGGTTAACTCCAATAAAGCCAAGTAAACTCTTGCAAGGCCTAGTAAACTCCTGCAAGGCCCCGTGAACTCCCGCAAGGCCCAGTAAACTCCAGCAAGGCGCAGTGAACTCCAGCAAGGCGCAGTGACCTCCCGCAACGCCCAGTAACCTCCCGCAACGCCCAGTAAACTCCCGCAACGCCAAGTGAAGTCCCGCAAGGCCCAGTAAACTCCTGCAACGCCCAGTAAACTCCCGCAAGGCCCAGTAAACTCCTGCAACGCCCAGTAAACTCCCGCAACGCCCAGTAACCTCCCGCAACGCCCAGTAACCTCCCGCAACGCCAAGTGAACTCCCGCAAGGCCCAGTAAACTCCTGCAATGCCCAGTAAACTCCCGCAAGGCCCAGTAAACTCCTGCAACCCCCAGTAAACTCCCGCAACGCCTAGTAAACGCCTGCAACGCCCCGCAACGCCCAGTAAACTCCCGCAACGCCCAGTAAACTCCCGCAAGGCCCAGTAAACTCCCGCAACGCCCAGTAAACTCCCGCAAGGCGCAGTAAACTCCTGCAACGCCCAGTCAACTCCCGCAAGGCCCAGTAAACTCCCGCAACGCCCAGTAAACTCCCGCAAGGCCCAGTAAACTCCTGCAAAGCCCAGTAAACTCCCGCAAGGCCCAGTAAACTCCAGCAACGCCCAGTAAACTCCCGCAAGGCCCAGTAAATCCAGCAATGCTCGGTTAATTTCAGCAACGCCCGGTAAAGTTCTGCAATGCCAAATTAACTCCAGCAAAGCCAAAAAAACTCCCGCAGTGCCCGTAAACTCTGATAAAGCCCAGTAAACTCCAGCAAAGCCCAGTAAACTCCCGCAACGCCTAGTAAACGCCCGCAACGCCCCGCAACGCCCAGTAAACTCCCGCAACGCCCAGTAAACTCCCGCAAGGCCCAGTAAACTCCCGCAACGCCCAGTAAACTCCAGCAAGGCGTAGTGACCTCCCGCAACGCCCAGTAACCTCCCGCAACGCCCAGTAAACTCCCGCAACGCCAAGTGAAGTCCCGCAAGGCCCAGTAAACTCCTGCAACGCCCAGTAAACTCCCGCAAGGCCCAGTAAACTCCTGCAACGCCCAGTAAACTCCCGCAACGCCCAGTAACCTCCCGCAACGCCCAGTAACCTCCCGCAACGCCAAGTGAACTCCCGCAAGGCCCAGTAAACTCCTGCAATGCCCAGTAAACTCCCGCAAGGCCCAGTAAACTCCTGCAACCCCCAGTAAACTCCCGCAACGCCTAGTAAACGCCTGCAACGCCCCGCAACGCCCAGTAAACTCCCGCAACGCCCAGTAAACTCCCGCAAGGCCCAGTAAACTCCCGCAACGCCCAGTAAACTCCCGCAAGGCGCAGTAAACTCCTGCAACGCCCAGTCAACTCCCGCAAGGCCCAGTAAACTCCCGCAACGCCCAGTAAACTCCCGCAAGGCCCAGTAAACTCCTGCAAAGCCCAGTAAACTCCCGCAAGGCCCAGTAAACTCCAGCAACGCCCAGTAAACTCCCGCAAGGCCCAGTAAATCCAGCAATGCTCGGTTAATTTCAGCAACGCCCGGTAAAGTTCTGCAATGCCAAATTAACTCCAGCAAAGCCAAAAAAAACTCCCGCAGTGCCCGTAAACTCTGATAAAGCCCAGTAAACTCCAGCAAAGCCCAGTAAACTCCCGCAACGCCTAGTAAACGCCCGCAACGCCCCGCAACGCCCAGTAAACTCCCGCAACGCCCAGTAAACTCCCGCAAGGCCCAGTAAACTCCCGCAACGCCCAGTAAACTCCAGCAAGGCGCAGTCAACTCCTGCAACGCCCAGTAAACTCCCGCAAGGCCCAGTAAACTCCCGCAACGCCCAGTAAACGCCCGCAACGCCCCGCAACGCCCAGTAAACTCCCGCAACGCCCAGTAAACTCCCGCAAGGCCCAGTAAACTCCCGCAACGCGCAATAAACTCCAGCAAGGCGCAGTAAACTCCTGCAACGCCCAGTAAACTCCCGCAAGGCCCAGTAAACTCCCGCAACGCCAAGTAAACGCCCGCAACGCCCCGCAACGCCCAGTAAACTCCTGCAACGCCCAGTACACTCTCGCAAGGCCAAGTAAACTCCCGCAACGCCTAGTAAACTCCCGCAAGGCCCAGTAAACTCCCGCAACGCCTAGTAAACTCCAGCGAGGCGCAGTAAACTCCTACAACGCCCAATAAACTCCCGCAAAGCCCAGTAAACTCCCGCAACGCCCGATAAACTCCCGCAAGGCCCAGTAAACTCCCGCAACGCCCAGTAAACTCCAGCAAGGCGCAGTAAACTCCTGCAACGCCCAGTAAACTCCCGCAAGGCCCAGTAAACTCCAGCAACGCCCAGTAAACGCCCGCAACGCCCCGCAACGCCCAGTAAACTCCCGCAACGCCCAGTAAACTCCCGCAAGGCCCAGTAAACTCCCGCAACGCGCAATAAACTCCAGCAAGGCGCAGTAAACTCCTGCAACGCCCAGTAAACTCCCGCAAGGCCCAGTAAACTCCCGCAACGCCCAGTAAACGCCCGCAACGCCCCGCAACGCCCAGTAAACTCCTGCAACGCCCAGTACACTCTCGCAAGGCCAAGTAAACTCCCGCAACGCCCAGTAAACTCCCGCAAGGCCCAGTAAACTCCCGCAACGCCTAGTAAACTCCAGCGAGGCGCAGTAAACTCCTACAACGCCCAGTAAACTCCCGCAAAGCCCAGTAAACTCCCGCAACGCCCGATAAACTCCCGCAAGGCCCAGTAAACTCCTGCAACGCCCAGTAAACTCCCGCAAGGCCCAGTAAACTCCCGCAACGCCTAGTAAACGCCCGCAACGCCCAGTAAACTCCCGCAACGCCCAGTAAACTCCCGCAAGGCCCAGTAAACTCCCGCAACGCCCAGTAAACTCCAGCAAGGCGCAGTAAACTCCTGCAACGCCCAGTAAACTCCCGCAAGGCCCAGTAAACTCCAGCAAAGCCCAGTAAACGCCCGCAACGCACCGCAACGCCCAGTAAACTCCCGCAACGCCCAGTAAACTCCCGCAAGGCCCAGTAAACTCCCGCAACGCCCAGTTAACTCCAGCAAGGCGCAGTAAACTCCTGCAACGCCCAGTAAACTCCCGCAAGGCCCAATTAACTCCCGCAACGCCCAGTAAACGCCCGCAACGCCCCGCAACGCCCAGTAAACTCCCGCAACGCCCAGTACACTCCCGCAAGGCCCAGTAAACTCCCGCAACGCCCAGTAAACGCCCGCAACGCCCTGCAACGCCCAGTAAACTCCCGCAACGCCCAGTACACTCCCGCAAGGCCCAGTAAACTCCCGCAACGCCCAGTAAACTCCTGCAACGCCCCGCAACGCCCAGTAAACTCCCGCAACGCCTAGTAAACTCCTACAACGCCCAGTAAACTCCCGCAAAGCCCAGTAAACTCCCGCAACGCCCGATAAACTCCCGCAAGGCCCAGTAAACTCCTGCAAAGCCTAGTAAACTCCCGCAAGGCCCAGTAAACTCCTGCAACGCCCAGTAAACTCCCGCAAGGCCCAGTAAACTCCTGCAGCGCCCAGTAAACTCCCGCAAGGCCCAGTAAACTCCCACAACGCCCAGTAAACTCCAGCAAGGCGCAGTGAACTCCTGCAACGCCCAGTAAACTCCCGCAACGCCCAGTAAACTCCAGCAATGCTCGGTTAATTTCAGCAACGCCCGGTAAAGTTCTGCAATGCCAAATTAACTCCAGCAAAGCCCAAAAAAACTCCCGCAGTGCCCGTAAACTCTGATAAAGCCCAGTAAACTCCAGCAAAGCCCAGTAAACTCCCGCAAAGCACAGTACAGTCCCACAAAACCCAGTAAAGTCCAGCAAAACTGGGTAAACGTCCAGCATAGCCCAGTCACAGTACAACAATTGGTCCAATATGCCCCCCCCCCCCCGCCCCAAACAACCACACATCCACAAGTCACGTGTCAACACACACATGCATGGGTGTGTCGACAGAGGGAGTACTTGGATACATGCAAGCTCACTAAGACTGTCCTACTAGATATGCAAGCACAGTGACGTAATTCCTCTGTACCAAGCAGTGCGTCGGTGGCAGGTGGGGACGGTAGACCATGTGTGTGGGTGTTGAAGGTCTGATCAGGTGACCTTTGCATGCCTATTTTCTTGCAATGCTGGCACAGCTGGTGGCTGAAAGCGTCGTTATCGTAAACTGCAACATGAAGGCCTGCGTTGGACGTGCTGCACGGCCCCCAGCGCATCTGCTGTCAGTAGGGGTTCGTACTCACCTGCTTGGTGAAGAGAGTTCGGAGGTGCCCCTCGCTGCCAAAGCCCATTCCCCCCCTCTCTTGCACTCGTGGCTGCCTCCCATCACCATCACAGGCTCTGGCACAAACACACTTGCACATCCACCCCCCCCTCTTTTGCTGGCCTTGAACACCCCCCCCCCCCCCCCCACCCACACACACACAACAATGACACCACCACATCGTCCAAACGCACCCCCCCCCCCTCCCCAGACACACACAAACATGTGCACCCCACCCCCCTTTTTCCAAGTGTCCTACACACACACTCATCTTCTGTCACCGTTTGACTATCCTTGTAGGACTATGTTAGTTCCCTCCTAGACCTACTTGCATGTGATTGGCATGCTCACTACATGCTAGCTACACAAGTAGCACCTGTGCCTAACACACATGCCCCCCCTTCCCCCAACAACACAATAGCACCCCCACCCACCTGCTCAGTGAAGAGTGTGTTGCAACTGCCCCTCGCTGTGTCACGAACCCAGCTTGGGAAGCTGACCACACTGCTGCTGCTGCTGCCGCCACTAGCACTCCTCCCTCCAAACTGCTGCTGCTGCTGCTGCTGCTGCTGCTGCTGCCGCTGCTGCTGTGCAGGCCTTGCCAGTGGGACGGCAGCTGACATGAACCTGTCGGCAGCAACAAACAACATCACACCTCAACCGCCGGCCCCCCCAACCCCAAAACAAGTTGGCACAAGCGTCAAGCTGTCCAAGGTTGTCCCCACACACAAACAGCTGGGAGGGCCGGCAATAATGCGAAGGCAGGCATGGATGCATATGCATCGAGGCATTATTGCCAGTGGGACAGCAGCAGACATGAACCTGTAGCAGCAATACACAACATCACACCTCATGAGATTGACCAACCAACAAAAACCCGGAACAGTGAAGCTGACGAAGCGTCAACTCAGCAGTGCTGAGCACACATGCAGCCCGATTGCAATGGGGGTGGAATGAAGGCGGACTGCGGCGGAACGGGCGGAATGGGGCGAACGAAGGCGAAATGGGGCAGAATGGGGGCGGAATGGGGCGGGATGGGGCGGAACGGGACGGATTGAAGGCGGAATGGGGCGGAGTAAGGCGGAATGACGGCGGAATGGGGCGGAATGGAGGCGGAATGAAGCGGAATGGATTAGAACCAAGGCGGAATAGGGCGGAATGAAGGCGGAATGAAAGCGGAATGAAGGCGGCATGGGGCGGAAGAGGGCGGAACAGGGCGGAATGGGCGGAATGCAGGCGAAATGAAGGCGGAATTGGGCGGAATGAAGGCGGAATGGGGCGGAATGAAGGCGGAGCGGGGCGGAGTGAGGCGAAACGAGGCGGAGTGAGGCGAAATGAGGCGGAAGGGGGCGGAATGGGGCGGAGTGAGGCGGAATGAAGGCGGAATGGGACGGAATAAAGGCGGAATGGGGCGGAATGGGGAGGAATGAGGCGGAATAGGGCGGAAAGGGGCCAAATGGGGCGGAACAAAGGCATGAGGCGGACTAATGGCGGGATATGGCGGAATGGGGCAGACTGTGTGGTTGTACAACCACACACGTGTACTTGGGCCAGCCCCAGTGCAAGCATTCTCTGGCTAACAATGTGAGGGCTCAAGCTGGAGCGAGGATTCAGGGGTAGGGTCAGGGTCAGACCTTCAACCCTACCTCCAAACCCCACCACCAGCCTTTCCTTTCATGGACCGTCCGTCCTCAGGCTGAGCCACAATGAACCGCTGAACGACCTTCTGCCCTGACACACCCCAATCTCCCCATACCGTTCCGCCGGCACACACCTAAGGTGCCCCGCCCACCCAGAGTCCAATTCAAAAAAGTGCCCCCCCCACCCACCCCCCTTCCCAGAGTTTTGGCAAAAGCCCCCCCCCCCCCCCCCGGGCTGCACACCCACCTGAGTCTCACTGCCAGTGACCTGAGTCTCACTGCCAGGTCGGACCCCATGCTTGGTGTGATGCCGGTGCACCTCTCAGGGCTGCTGGTACTGCACCCTCATGACTGCTGCCAACAGTATACCGCTGCATGCGTCATGATGCCGTCTATGTTGTCAGAAACACCCCTCTCCCCGCATACCATCCTGCCGACACGCACCGGCCAGGTGCCCCTTCCCCTTTGCCTTAGCGTGCACCCCCCCCACACACACACACACAGTGAGCTCGCATGTATCCAAGTACTCCATCTGTCTGACACACACGCACCTGAGTCTCACTGTTCCCATGCTAGGTGTGATGGCAGTGTACCTCAGCTGCTGGTACTGCCCTGAACCCAACAGGGGCTCAACAATGGACAGCAGGCGGGGATGTCCACTGCACACACATGCGGCAGCAGCAGCAGCAGCAGCAGCAGCAGCAGTGTTTGCACTGTGTTGTTTGATAATAGGACATTTGGCATTATGGAAGGCATGGAAGCACCACGTCCTCTGCCTGCGCAGCCCTGAAACGTCGAATGAAGGGCTGCAGCAACCCCTGCCCCATCCCCCTCTCCCCTTTCCCCCTCCCCCCCCCCCCCCACATACACACCCCACACCCCACACACAAACACGCACTCACCTGAATCAAACGCCCGCTGCACATCAGCTGAGATGATGTAAGGCACCAAACCGGGGTCTTCTGCCTGTGCTGCCCTGAAGCGCCGTATGAAGGGCTGCAGCAGCCTCATTACGTCATCCAGGCTGAACACACTGCCACCTAGCAACTCAGGACGCCTTGAGACCTCGGCACGCAGGGCCTGAGCAAAACGAGGGGGGGGGGAGCAGGGGGGGCGGCATTATATGGTGTTTGTGATGAAGATGGCAAGTGTTAGGGTCATGCATGTTTGTAGGTGTTGAGGGCGGAGTGTGCAAGGGCTGGTGAAAAGGTTTGTTGAACGGCTGCAGCAGCCTCATTGCGTCATCCACTAGATGACATCCAGGCTGAACACACTGCCACCCAGGAGCTCAGGACGACTCGACACCTCAGCACGCAGGGCCTGGGAGGGGGGGCAGGGGGGGGAGGGTATAGGTGTTTTCAGGGGGAGGGGAAGGTGGAGGGCGGGGCTCCAGGTGAAGAGGGCGAGTGTCAGGGCCTTGCAGGACACATGGGGGGAGGGGTTCTCAGCAGGGGTTGGTACTTGAGTCAGTCAGAGGGCTGCAGCAGCCTCATTACGTCATCCAGGCTGAACACACTGCCACCCACAAATCAGGACGCCTTGAGACCTCGGTACGCAGGGCCTGGGGGAGGGGGCACCGGTTGGTGGGGGGTGGGGGGGAGACAATCTTGTTTGTGGTGGAAAGTGCAAGTATTGGGA